>APFE030937241.1:12045-91767 GCA_000404065.3 Pinus taeda | reverse complement strand
TATATATATAGTTTATATATTTTTTGCATTTATACTCAAAACAAACATCCCAAATACCAAATTAGTTGTAGAAGACATGAAAACATGCATATTTTTGCATAAAACAAGATAGATATGGAATCCATGATTCCATTGTAGTTACTAGTATGTACATCTCATTTCATATATGTTTTTCTTTCTCTAAAATAGTGTGATGAAGCTATCGGTTTCTCTCTGATTCATGGATTTATCTAGGCTGCTAAATAGCGAACAATACTTGTGTACAAGACAAGTTTACTTCTGTTAGTCTATAATCTGCAGTACCTATGTATAAAACAGACTTACTTCTGTTATTCGATTAACATGCAATACATGTATGAGCACAAATTTACTCATGTTGTTTGGTGATAAAGGTACCCATGAGGTATATGGCATGAAACCTTAATTTGTGCTCCACTTTTTCCGCTCTTTCATCTCCTCCCTCTTCCATATTTCTGCTGGAACATCGTTGCTTAGGATTCTGCGCTGCAACCAGCCCTATGCACAGAATTCCCTCCTTCCTTTCTCCTCTTCACTTTGCTACAATGTCAATACTAAGCTTCCTGTTGTTGTGTGTCGGCCATCAAAACTAGACATTTCTCTTTGAGGTTGGCCTCATTTACCCCCTGAACATTTGGATCCATGTATTGGCTTGAGTTTACCTTAATGAAGGCCTATTGAACCAAACCCCTTTATTATCCTTTTAACTACGTGACAACTGGAGTGCAATAGAAAGCCCCCATTAATAATCTTCCATGCACTCCTCTCTTTAAGATGTCCTAAGCACTAGTTTACAATCAACCCAGAGGCTGTCTCTAGGAAGCTTTATATATCTCCCGAAGCACTTGTGCTAGAAAAAACGACAACATCTTTCTGGCGACGTTGCCGGGGAATAGATTAGAATATTTTTCCCTGGGTATGACAAATCTTTACATTCCCTCTATCAGGTGAACAAGGGAAGTGTGGGTTGCAGATCCCTCACCTTGGCGACTCCACTGTTTCAATCTTATGGCAAACATCCCAGCGACTCCACTGTCTAAATATCTACCTCCTCCGATTTATGATTCATATGATTCAGAGGAGGATGAGGTGGTTACAAATTGTTAATGGGATCCACTTACAAGCAAGTGGGGAGAAGGCTCCCAACAATAAATTTTTCAAGAAGAGCCCAAAGTAGAAGGACCAAACAGAGTCTGCGACTGCCGGTTGCAAAAAGATTCCTACCAAGAATTCTCAGCAGATTCTTGTCTAGTCAATTTAACGTCTCAAATTGCTCTACATAAATTATCAATACGGGTATCGTAAACTGATGAAGTGTGGTGCACCATATGTGCTTAGTTAACCTTTTTCTTACTTCGTTGTTTTATAGATTTTATTTTGTTTTGGGGTTTTATTCTTGTTGATCTCCCAAAGTATCTAACACAAATGGAAATCCTATTCTAAGGTCTTAAGAATACTTTTAAAGGTTGAGTATGGATGTAGATTTCAAAACAAGGTCTATGTCCCTAATGGTAACTTCCAAAACTTAGCACTTCAAAAGATCTTAAAATATGTTATTGATGGAATTAGTACTTAAACAAAAGTGTAAGTATGCAGCTACTTTAATCAAGTAAAATATGAAATACTGATCATGAAATCACTATCCCTGCTGCTGTCTAAATACAAGAGAAATGAATTAAGCGATTGCACTCAAAGAAATCCAAAAATTGCAAGTAAAGTAAAGCTAAAATCAAATTACATCAACTCATATTCTGACCCCTCGCCATTAGTCTCGCTATGGCTTTCGGAGGTAATCATAAACAACTTGAGCAATCTGATATCTATTTGCAGAAAAGTAAAACTAATATCAAATTACACACTCATATTTCAATCCCTCACCATTAGTCTCGCTATGGCTTTCAGAGGTAACCGTCAATGAAATGAGCAATCCAATATCTAATTGCAGAAAATTAAACTAAAATCAAATCACAACATTCATATTTCGATCCCTCGCCGTTTAGTCTCGCTATGGCTTTCAGAGGTAACCGTCAATGACATGAGTGAGTTGATTTCTAAACTAACTTAACAAAGCAAATGAACAAGCCTGAAATCAAAGCATAACTGAAATTGAAAAGCTAAAAAAAACAAGGTCAGCAGAGAGGCAAATCTCATGTCACTATTTGATGCAAAAACATGTAAAGAAAACTAATCTACAATCAACCGGTTGAACACACTTACATGAATTAAAATTGCATAAATGGAAAATCTAATCTATCAAACTTGAAAGCAATCAAATGACATAATGAAATCAAAGCAAAATTACAAAATGAAATCTACTCCACCTTACATTCTAATGTGCTCCACGACATCTACTTCATATCTCCTTCCATGTTGAGAACATCAAAGCTTTATTCAAATTCTTCAAAATTACAAAGTACAACAAAGCTCTCCAAAGCTTTCAAAAGCCATCGAGGAAGAACTACAAACTCCAAGCTAAAGAACTAAAAGCCAAGCCAAGTTAAGCTGAGACTAATAAGCTAACAAATGAAGGAGAGAGATCTCCTATTTATACAAAAAGATGAGAGCCATCTCATTAATGATAATCTATGAATCTCTCCCTCTACCTCTAGAGTCCTAATCAAAATAGGAACTGATAAGACACATGTCTTCTTAAAGTTACAATACAATTAGGAGATGTGACACATATCCTTATGATCCCATGATTATTTCCACTCAAATTCGAATTTGGCCTTAGAGTGCCACATAAGGGTCTTCTAGAAGCTTCCTTTCAACCTAAACATGTCAACAATCTCAACCCATTTGTTAGGTATAAGCATATGCAAATTATTTCCTAATTTTTAACCACAAATTCACTTAAAAGGCTTAGAATTAATAAAGATTGGAAAAACATAAATGTGGCCCAATGATAATGAAAGTGGGATGAATGTGGTGACATAGTAGTGAAATCGAGGTGATATAATGGACATAATAGTGAAAGTGTAATGGAAATGAATGACATTTTCAAGACTCAACAGGTCATATGTTTGAGATCGAATTTTAGAGCTTGCAAACACAAAAACTTCCTTGGATCATTTCTCTACAACTATAGCGAGACATGATCTGAAATTCGTACACGAGGTTAACCAATATTTAGGATCAAATGGGTTTTGATTTCAGATTCTGAAGCTTCATAGAAAAATGTTATAGCGAAAATTCCACGATGGCCCGTTTTAAGCAACGAAACACTAGAATCCAAATCTTTGATACCAAATGTTATGCAAATAGCTCACAAAATAGAAGAAGAGATAGATCAACAACTTCAAAATAAACTCCTTAGAAGGAGAACCCTACTTTACATTATACAAATGAATAATTCTTCGATGATACAAATGAAAAGACCTCCTTTCTATATATAAGAGTCTAAGGGGTCACAATATAATCAGAGCCTAGATAATAATAATATTGTAAGGGCACAACAATAACAATAGTGGGCTTCTATGGGGCACAATAATAATAATATGGGGACTACACAGGCACATAAATACACTAAGGGGGTTACATTAATAACGATAAGGGGATACACTAGTAGTATAGGGACCTAACATGGACCAAAACACCTCGATTTTGTTAAAGCAATCAAATTAGACTAGATGAAGCGAGCACGAATCAAGACATATAGGATATCTATAAAAACCGCATGCATTGAACCCAACAGAAAAAATAGAGAGATAGATATGTATACATGCTATCATAATGAACTATGAACTCTTATGAATGTATTTTGATTGTATTCCATACATGTTCTATTTTATTTGATATAATCCTAAGTAGATCTTCCTTAGTTTGCAGATCTATATTATAATGGTTCGACTCTTGATATAATATAATGAGAATGTTGTGGGGCTATATTAGTGTGTTATGTGAATGATTGGTGTCTTGTTATGCATCCCTTTTTAATTTGTTTTAAAATGATTCAATAGATAATCTACAATATATTTGTGTACTATGCACAATATTGTTTGGGTTTCCCGTGTAATAAATTGAATGATGAATGATGTATGAAAATAAAATGAATCTTGACACTATATAAACTCCCCTCTCACATTCAAGAAGTCTCATCACGCCTTGGGTGAGATTTTTCTCCTTCATGAAGGAATGAAAATGCCAGTAGTACACTAGACTACAACATGATCTTTTGTTAACAACCACTGGTCGAACCTTATGTCTACATTACAAAAATTTATGCCAACAACTAGTTTTGAAGGAGGCTCTCTAATGTGTAAAAAGATGGGGGAGTGATAGGATATTCCACCTTCACCTTTCCAATGATTGATCACAGGTAAGGAATCCATTAGACCCTCCATAAGTGGGACTCAATCAATTCTCTTTGTAATCTGATCCTCCCCGAATCGATGATTCCTCCATGTAGGAGATATTTTCCTAGGCTCCACATCCACCAGGCTACACTAATTAGATTTATTTTGAAGAAGTTTATTAAGGGGTCTCACCGAGCCTAAGGACCCTTATATTAATAAGGACTCAAAGAGAAATTAAGATCACCACCAATGATAATGTTGTTCAATTTTAGAAGGGATTTATTTAGTAGAAGGTCCCAAAATTATTTATGGTTTTGAGGGGGACCATATATATTTATCAACATGAAAGGAACCATACCCAAAAAATGTGAGGATACCTCAACCCTCACCACATATTCCATACTTCAAAAATTTGTAACCTTGACAAGACACTCGAATGATCCCAAGTGTCGAAGGCCAGAAATTTATTTCATCTTAGTAAAGTTTCAAGACAAGAAGAAACCTAGATATTGTTGCTAAGAGTCTCTTGAAGAAAAATGATATCTAGATCATTTTCTTCAATCAGTCTTTGTAGAGTTTATTTTCTAAGGAGATATGTTAAACCCATACAATTAACAGACATAATTTTCATATTTGAAACCCTGAAGTGGTCGGGATTTCTCTTAGGGATCCCTTGATAGGTTGTTGTTTTCCTATAAGAAGGTTTGCATGAGCTTTCTCCTTAGCTAAGGAAAGAAAATATTTTCTACCCTGACTTTGACCATCCAAAGGGGCAATGGCGAGATGAACCAAACTCAAACAAGACCATCTTTCTAAGGGACCACCGATCGAGATTATACCATACATCTTCAGAATCCTAAATATAAGATAAAGATAATGTAGAGAGAGAAGGGGGTGAAGAAATATCACGCAGGGCATATGGACAAGGGACATAACTAGAATGGGATAAGGAGAGGAAAAATGGGTTGGAAAAATAGAGAAAGAGGCCATAGGGCCCTTAGAATCCATAGAGGAAATAGAGTTAAATGAATAGGAGAAGGAAAATATTAATAAAAAGGAAACTTAGATATAGGGGGAAGGGACAAGATAGGTACCTTTACCATTGGAAGCCATATTAATTGATGATTACTCAGCCAAACTAGGTTAAATGACAACTTGTGGAGCAACATGATCACCATCTTTGAATCCTCAAGAGCGCAAACTAGAAGATGACACCATTTGCTTCAGAGAGAGAACCTTCTCCTCATTAACCCCCATTGGTGGCACTCTAGATCAATTCACCTGTTTTCACATAGGGAGCACACACTCCTTTTCAAGCTACCCAAGTTTACGGCACCTCCGACATCTGAATGTGATGCCCTCATAGTCAAGAATCAACAACACCACAATAGGGCATGTGTTGATCAAACCTGAAATCCCTCCTTGAAGATCAACACTGATGAGATTATGGGCCAAAGAAATGTCACCAAAGTAAATATAGGATGAATCATGCTCAAGATATATACCTAACATAATCCTAATATCCCAGAAGATAAGCTCATGCCACAAATGCACTAAAGGCCCTATATATGAACCATGTAGGGACGGTAACAAAACACTCACAACTGGCGTTGAAAATGGGAGTCCAAGATTTGAATATGACTTATGAAGAGTCACTGGGGCTTCACTCAATGAATCTTTGATATATCACGTGCATTTGTGGCATACAAAGGAATACCCTTAATTTGACTACATGTTGAAAAATACCTCTAAAAATTACATTATTTAACCCCCTATCATTATGAACCCAATACACCTTCCCAATTTAAAAAACCCCTACATTCACTAGATATTGTAGGTGTGTTGGGATAGGGTCCCCTGGGTTAGTTTTGGGGTTAAAATAACCCAAGTTTTGATGTATTTTTTGTAAATGATGTAAAGTCTCCGCGATTTGAGGATGTAGAGTGCATAGATGATTAGGAGTCAAAGGGGTTTTAGCCCGTTGTTTATGTAAAGGTTGAGTTAGCTTTGAGATCCACCCATGATCCGTGGACCATGGGATTGTATAAATAGGTGTGTCTTAGAGAGTCTAAGGCATGTTAGAAGATAATCCTGGATATAATGGGTCAAAGAGAAGAAAGTGATAGCGCAGAGAAGTGGGTCAGATAGGAGAGAAAGGCTTTGCAGCTGAGTGCGTAGAGGCCTAGGTAGAGTCCGCAACTAAGTGCACGGATCCTTACATCTGAGTGCATAGGGTAGTTTTGAGTCTGTATTCTAAACTGGAAATCAATAAAGAGTTGTTTTCGAAGAAATCTTGTGTATTACTATTTACTTCCACTTATGACATATGTTGTTGATGAATAATATTTTTATGGAATATTGATCTAATGATGTGTGATCCTCTTCAATAAGACTTAATAATTGTACGCAATGCATGTTAAGTACTTTCGCGAAGACTTGGATAGCTTATGTTATGTTTAATGATAACATTAGTAGATCTGCGCGAACACTAGTTTAGGGTTGTTTTCTGGTGCGCGTAAGTGGATAAACTAAATGTTAAGGGTCCGCAAAGACCAATCGTAGACCTTCAAAAAGGTCTAAAAGTTGTTTAAATAGAGTTGCAGTACCAAGCCCTAGGGGCTTATAGATTTGCGTAAAGGCAAATCTAGGGCGTTAAAAGACATCACACTAATCTCTGGATGTGAAAACCTGGTTCCAGCATCCCCCCATACTGCTTCAGGTGAGATTGCAGCCTACACTTCATAGGTTGTTTCCGAAAGGGCTAGTAGTGTAAGGTTTTGTTGGTTGGCACAACTAACTTTGAACCTGGGTCAGGACCCCCCAAGCCAACAAATGGTATCTCGAAGTCAAAGGACTACAAATAGAGAACCCGAATATCACTGCATCGTTGAAGACAAAGCAAGTAAACGTTGGTACTAAAGCAGAACCGAAGTTTGCAAAGATTGGGGATTATTGGGATAACGCTATTGTGGATAAGGTTGTTGAGTTACTCTGCGAATATCAGGATCTTTTCCCTACCAAGTTTTCAAATTTGAAGGACATAGTTGGTGATCTGGGCGTTATGAAAATCACTCTGAAGCTGGACGCGAAGCCTGTTAAATAGAGGTCATATCGCCTTAATCTTAAATAGAAGTAAAAGGTTCGCTTATAGTTGGATAAGACACTAGAAGTAGGCATCATAGAACTAATTGAAGAATATGATTGGGTGAGCCCAATGGTGGTTCGGGAGAAGAAGCAGAAGGGTGAGTTAAGGATTTGCATAGATCTGAGGAAGCTTAATGATGCCTGTGTACATGATCCATTCCCGACGCCATTCACCAATGAAGTATTAGACAATGTTGGAGGGTAGGAGGCCTACTCGTTCATAGACGAGTTTTCGGGGTATCATCAGATTAAGATCGCACTTGAGGATAGGAGCGAAACGACCTTTGCAACAGAATGGGGTTGTTTTCAATACACTGTAATGCCATTTGGATTCAAGAATGCACCCGCAATATTTTCTCGTGTAGTCATTGCAGTTTTCAAGGAGTTCATTCACAAGTCCTTGGAAGTATACTTTGATGATTGGAAAATGTTTAGATTAGTAAAGCACCATATGTTGGATACACGTCGCAGATACTAGATCGCGTTGAATCTGAAGAAATGCATATTTTTTTATCCTTTTGGGATTTTGCTGGGTCACATGGTATGCAAGCAAAGGTTGATGGTGGACCTCACAAAGATCATGGTGATAGTGAATCTGGAGGTCCCAAGGAGCGTTAAGCAACTGCATGCGACACTGGGACATACAAATTATTACATAAAATTTATCAAAGCATATGCTCAAATTATTGCGCCTATGGAGAAACTACTAAAGAAGGACACAACATTCTGTCGGGACGAAGAATGTTAGCGCAACTTAGATGTTTTGAAAGAAAATATGGTCACTGCACCGATCTTGGTATTCTTGGATTGGAAGAAGGAATTTCGTGTACACATTGATGCCTCTTGCATTGCGTTGAGTGCATTGTTAACGCAAGCTGGTGAAGGAGAAATAGACCATCCTATAGCCTTCATGAGCAGGAAATTATCGAAGGCCGAGAAGAATTACTTAACGACTGAGCGCGAAGGGTTGGCTATGGTGTATGTGTTACAGAAATTCATGCACTATCTGTTAGGAGGTGTTGTCCTATTCAACAACCCCCCATTTGTTAATAGTAGTAGCCAATATTACATTAATAAATGGGGACCCTTTAAAAAAAATCCTTCCAAAAATAAGTCTAGCATTTAGGCATTTTCCTGATTAAATTTTGGAATAAAACAAGATATCAATCAAACAAATTTTCAAAATGCTAGTAAATGTCTGCCTTTCCCACATATCACACGATCAAGTGTGATTGAAAACCTTGCTAATCCACCAAAATGAGTGAAAATAAATCAAAAGAGGACTCCATGCTAAACACTTCAAAACTATTACGTTTCTTATATAAACTAAGTCCTAAGGGATTTCTTATTAAAACTAAGGCCCGCATCGCATATCTCTATTTATAGAAGGCACACCTTAATGAGATACCTTAAAACGTGTGAGATGCGACATTGTGATGACAACATCTCCCTTATCGCATCACATTTCAAACATTAAAATGACCCGGACTTAAAAAGGAACGCAACAAATTACAGGTATAACCATAACACAGATATGCAGCGGAAATAATACTTCATTCCATTAATATAAAATACTGAAATATGCTTACAAACAGTAATGGAAATAAACCAGCTAGGGCGATGGTAGTTTATATCTGAGAAGAGATGTGGTGGCTACATGCCTCTGAATTGTCTTACAATGAGGCTCCAGGGCCTTTTTATTATTGAACAATAAGAGAAAAACCTAAACAACCAAAACCCTAACCCGAGGAGATGTAACACCAAGAGTTTGTGGGCCCCGTTGGGGTGAGTTGGACAGCCAACTTCCCAGGGTCACGAATTGGTCATATTATCTCCATTTGACACGCATGATAGCCTGTCGAAAAGATCTCTCCAAGGACTACGACAAAAAGGCTATTTTTGAGAGAAAATTGCTCGCGATAGATTTCCCAAAAAACGTCGTTTAGGGCCTCAAAACGGCTCCGAAAGTTTAGGACCTGAAAAACTGCTAAAAATAGTAAACTGTGCTATAATTAAGGAAACTGAAAAACTGAAAGAAGCACTGGTGGGGATCTAAGTGGAATTAGCGGGTGGCCACCAATATCCACCCGGATCATAAAAAGACACCGCAAACTTACTATTTGTTGAGATTGCGAAATGCGATTAAGACCCGGACCTGATCCCGAGATACGTTACAAATGAGTATTTAGGTCCACTGCTTAATAAAAAGGGCTTTACACAAAAAAACTTGACAAATAAGCTATGTTTTGGAAATGATAGTAAACAGCCCGCATTTCGCATCTCGCAGAAACTAAAGAAATGATAAGGAAAGTGTACAAACATAATGCGATAATGCGATTTGCGATATTGCATCGCAATAGCAAAAATCAACATTTTCACAATTTAAAGGCTCGCTACTCGAAAAAGATTTCTTCCTGATTTACGATGCAGACATTAATGAGCAATAAAGCCAAGAGATAACGAACCATTAGTGGGCATTTAGTAAAGGTTAATGGCATTTATGTGTGGAAATCCATTCAACGTGATACGATATCTTCTCACTCGCGTTCAAATAAAACTCCTTTCTTACCACCTTTTCAAGTTATCTGTATTATTCCATATTACGGTCATTCTTATCTTTGCATATCCGATTGCTGTTGTTTTTCTCCAATTTCAGGAAAAATCCACAGAAGGAGTCTTTGGGAGCAATGGCAAAGAAGGGCAAGGCAATTATGTTTGAGAAATTAGAAATGACTCCTTTATTCACAAATACTACATGCAACAGAGAAGGAGGAACCTCTATGTGGGAAACCGTGTATTATTTCTTAGAAGAAGAGGAACCAAGACCTCTGGAAACAAAGGTCACAACTGACGGTCATGTTTCCTTAGATGCCTCCATTTTTTAGATGACATGCTCATTTCTGCATCGCATAGCCACACGACCAAAGATAATCCCTTATACAGATATCATTAAGTGGATAATTAATCAGGTTGATATATCAGACAGAGAATTTAAGAATAGCAGCCAAGAGGTTATGGGATATTTTTTGCCAGACAACCTACAACTTATGTACAACCTACTAGATCTGCAAACGCTCTACAATAAACAGTTCCTCGAGACGTTTTCCAAAGAGAACGAGAACCTAGCAGATATCATGTGGACTTGGTCGGAAAATGAGGGCAAGATCAAAAAGAAAATAACGGGTATGTACTCTACTGCATCTATTTCTCACCCTCATAGTTTTGCAGCAGCCATGCTATGTAGGATGTTCGGCAAGCCTGATAGCACTAAATTTTCCCCAGAATGGCTACCATTAATAGATGTAGCCGTAAAGGCAACCATAATAAATTGGGCCCAAATTTTCTTTGATAATTTAGCAAAGGCGATAATGGATTATAGGAGGAAAAGGAGTATCTCTTCGAGGGTTTACCCTCCATTTTTTATGAGTGACCATGTGATGGATGCAATCTATTTTGGTTCAAAATTTCCTATCATGGGATGGAAGTGGACTATGAAGGATCTACTTCCCATTCATATATATCATAAGGACATGTGGGAGTCTCAATTTTATCCCCATTCTTACAAAATTTGTTATGGATTCATGCTGTCTATCCATAAACATGTTTACAACCAAAATGCCCCCAGGTTTTCTAAGGAAGCCAAAGTAGATATCCTCCAAGTGGCCAGATGGTTTGGGGAGGAAACATTCACATATAGCAGAGTATTTGGGAGCATTGTCTCACTGCATGTCCTCCCATACTATGTCCCCAACAAATTGATGGCTAGAGAGATAGCCTACCAAACAGTGAGTGAGGGTGGGCATGCATGTAAAGAAGCAGAGATCATGAAATCTCTAAAATTACCTAAATTTCCAGGAAGACAGTATGATCTAAATGGCACTGCCAAAGACTTCACTAACGTGGTGAAAGTTAAGGCATTCACTCATGAGGAAGATGCATTTGATGATGTCTTCCTACAAAAAGAAACATTCACAGATGTGAAGCACATGGCATCACTACTTTTTGACCGAGGAGATCTTGAATCCTTTCATGAATACAAAGAAAGGATATTGTTAAAGGTCCCATTGGACCAATTACAGATTAAGCCAATAAGGGAGCCAACTCCCAGTGTAAGCCTAGAAGAGAGCTCTAGAGAAAATTCTAAAGATGATTCCGAAGCAGAGTCCCAAGAGAAGTCTACTAGGGAGTCAGAGCACTCAAAGCAACAGTCACAGAATGGGGGAAGTAAAGGTAAGGAGTGAGACAAGGATACGATTGGATCTACAGAAAAAGAAGCTAAGAA
The DNA here is from genome assembly GCA_000404065.3 of Pinus taeda. Lineage (NCBI taxonomy): Eukaryota > Viridiplantae > Streptophyta > Pinopsida > Pinales > Pinaceae > Pinus > Pinus taeda. The sequence continues at coordinate 80,028 of APFE030937241.1, read as the reverse complement.
AACCTCAGCTAAAAAACAGGCTGGAATTCACTCCACCTCCACCTAGTCAACAAAACCCCTGGTGATTGATTTAGAGAAAGAATGGGAGAATTTTAACGAAAAGCTCCATACAGAGGGACAAGCACCTGAGCTATAGTCTCCAAAACACAAAGCAACTCAAGAAATTACAGTAGAGAAAATTGTAAGTACTCAAGAGGTAGAGCACATTCCTGCCATTCCTACCTCTGAAATTGTTTTGAGAATTGAGGAGATTCCTCCTTTAGATGTGTTCTATAACCCAGCCCACAAAGCTATCATCAAAAGGAAAAGAAAGAAGAGGAAGTTGAATGCTACAGTTTCTACTACTCCCGATAATGAATTGATGGATATTGTCTGGAAATATTCACCCATCGACCCATCTGAGAACCTTACTAGACTGTCACAGTTTGCAGGAGCCTATGCTACAACGACTATTGATCAAGCAAAAAAGGTACAAATGTTGCTCAGAGAAAAGGAAAATAAATTTTTTTTGTTGGAACAATAGTTAGAGCAAGAAAAATCTAACCAACAAGCAGAATTGCAAATAGCCAAGATCCAACAAGAATTCGAGCAGATGCAAATAACACATCAAGCCATCTTAGCAGAGAAGGAAGCACAAATACAATCAATAATAGATAAGTATATGTTATGCTCTTGACCTGCGAGAAGATACCAGAATACCAAATATGCGAAGAAATATATCCAAAACACAGAACAATGAGAAATAACAGCATGTATTTTATTATTCAAAAAGGAAAAAAATGTTCACTTGCCTCTTCGAGGGGGCAACCTCTAATAGAGCTAGGCTCAATTACAAAATAAGACATGACGCTCCTCAAGGGGAGTCTCTATCCTTTATATAGGATTCATACATGCAATACCATGGGTCAGTACCATGGTTTTTATTAATACCATCTATCTAATACCATAGCCCATTTGCAACTAATTGTGGTCCCTTCTTTAAATGCAAGTCAACCACTTACAATTATTAATATGGGATTTATTGACTCTTTAACTAACTATAACTATGACTCGACCCTATTACATAAATAATGGGGTTAGGGTTGGACCCTAACATGCCCTCCCCCATAAAGATAGCCTTTTCCTCAAGGCCGAAGCTGCGGAAACTACTAAAGAATAGTGGTTGGTTCCCATGTCGCATCTTTTGGAGAGGTGTCTTTCCACTTGACGAGGACTTCCTTGATCGTGCGGCCGCACAGGTGTCGTTTTCGCGTGTCAAGAACCTGTTCAGGTTGGAGCCAGATTGAACCTTCTTCATCCAATTCCAATAGACTGGTTTGAATTCTGCAATGATTCCCAACCACTTTCTTGAGGCATGAGACATGGAAGACAGGATGGATTTTTGTAGTGGGTGGCAAGGCTAGCTTGTAGGCTAATTCTTCGATGCGCTAAAGTATTTATACGCTTCGTAGAATTTTGGAGATAATTTCTCACAACCATTTTCTTTGAGTGATGTTTGCTTATATGGTTGCAGCCTCAAGAATACTTGATCCCCTTCTTGAAATTTGTGATCTGAACGATGTTGGTCTGCCTGTTGCTTCATGTGATTTTGAGCTTGATGGAGATTCTCTTTGACGTAGGTCAACATGGTTGCACGGTTCTGTAGGAGTTGATCCACTGCTTGTACCTTTGAGCATCCTTGGATATAAGAAGCAGGTGAAGGAGGGAGTTGACCATAAACGACTTCATATGGAGTCATTTTGGTGGTGGCATGATAGTTAGTATTATACCACCATTTGGCTAGAGGTAACCATTGTACCCATAGATGTTTCTTTTCTGAAGAGAAATTTTTGAGGTAGGTCTCCAGAAATTTGTTAACTGCTTCAGTTTGACCATCAGTTTGGGCATGATAGGAAGTACTAAGTTGTAGTTGGGTACCTTGTAGCCTGAAGAGTTCCTGCCAAAAGTTAATGGTGCAGATCAGGTCACGATCAAACACAATGGAAGTGGGCATGCCATGCAATTTGAAGATCTGGTCCATGAAAGATTGAGCCACCAAAGCTGGTGTAAAAGGGTGGGGTAGGGCACAAAAATGAGCATACTTAGAAAGTCTATCCAAAACCACCATGATGACTAACTTTTTGCCTGACTTCGGAAAACCAGTAATGAAATCCATAGAAACCTCTGTCCAGATTGAGGCAAGGATGGGAAATGGTTGTAATGTGCCTGGGGATTTGACTGTTTCTCCTTTGTGGTGTTGACACACATCACACTCAACTACAAAAGTAAGAATTCCCTTTTTCATTCCTATCCAAAAGAATGAATGTCGAGTGCGAGCATAAGTCTTCTGAAAGCCTGAATGACCTGCAGCGGGAGATGAGTGGGACTTTTCCAAAATGCGACTTTTGAGGGTGGATGTTGGTGATATCACTACTTTGTCCTTGTAGCGAAGAATCTCATCCTGCCAAGAGTAGCACGTTGTGGAATTTGGATCCGCTTGCAATTTATTAATGAGTTGGGAGAGCGAAGGATTTGAAAACCATTCCTTGCGAGCCTCTTCAATCCACTCTAGAATGGGAAGAGAGATTGCTAGCAGGGTGCTTTCCTCCTCAAATTAGTGTGATAAAGCATCCGCTACGACATTTTTGCGCCCTTTCTTCTAAATTATCTCATAATCATATCCCAACATTTTGGTTAGCCATTTATTTTATTGTGGCGAGGATAGGCATTGCTCCAAAAAATATTTAAGGCTTTGATGGTCTGTATGGATTTGAAAACACTGCCCCAATAAGTATGGTCGCCAAGTATCCACTACATGTAAGATGGCCATCATCTCCTTCTCATAGGTAGATTGTCCCAGATTTGTCCCACTTAGTTGTTGGCTAGTGAAGGCCAAGGGTTGACCTTCCTGCATTAAGACAACCCCAATACCCATACCTGAAGCATCACATTCAATCACAAAAGGTTTGGTGAAGTCGGGTAGTGCCAATATGGGAGTGGAAAACATGGCATGTTTGAGAGCTGTAAATGCCTGTTGCGCTTCATCATTCCAGAGGAATGAATTTTTCTTGAGAAGGTGAGTGAGGGGTCTAGCAATGTGACCATAATTGCGTACAAATTTGCGATAGTAGCTGGTGAGACCCAAAAATCCTCTCAAACTCTTCAAGGTCTTTGGTTGAGGCCAATCCTACATTGCCTACATCTTTTTGGGATCCACTCTAACACCTTCACGCCCCACAATGTGGCCCAAATACTCAACTTCTTCCATGCCAAAAGAGCACTTTGACAATTTTGACAAATAATTTATGCTTCCAGAGCAGTTGCAAGAGCAGACCTACATGTTGAATATGTTTTTCCCAAGTGAGGCTGTAGATGACGATGTCATCAAAGAAAACAAGGACAAATTTTCTGAGATATGGTTTGAGCAGGTGATTCATGAGGCTCCGAAAAGTGGATGGGGCATTATAAAGCCCAAATGGCATGACCAAGAACTGATAATGGCCTTCATGAGTTCGGAAAGCAGGCTTTGGAATGTCTACTTCTTTCATGTGAATTTGGTGATAGCCCGAGCGAAGGTTGAGCTTAGTAAAGAATTGAGCCCCATTTAGTTCATCCAACAAATCATCAACAACTGGGATGAGAAATTTATCTTTGACCGTCAGCTTGTTGAGGGCCCTGAAGTCTGGAAACATATGCCATTCCCCATCTTTATTGAGCACCATGACCACAGGCGATGAATAAGGACTAATGCTAGGATGAATAACAACGACTTCCAGGAGTTCCTTGATGATTTTTTCAATTTCATTCTTTTGGGCGAAAGGATATCTATATGGGTGCACATTTGGTGGTTGTGCCCTTGGGACCAAAGTAATGCTATGATCATGTTCCCGTCTCGAGGGTGGAAGCTCATGAGGCTTCTGAAAGACCTACAGATGGTTGTTTAAGACCTGTTGCATCTCAGGATGAATATGAAGAGAAGTGGGTTCGAAGGCCTAGATGGCATTAAATTTGGCTATAACTCCATGGTGGCCCTTTTTAAACAATTTTTCCATCCTATGCAAGCTGATGATAGAAGGAGCACCTTCCTGGAGTCCGTGGATGGTATGTGTGTGGTTATTCTGCTTAAAGCTCATATATAACTCCTGGAAATCCATTGTTATTGGGCCGAGTGGACAGAGTTGTTTAACACCCAAGACAATGTCACACCCACCCATGTTGATGGAAAACATGTGGGTCTTTAGGTGATAATCCCCCATTTGAAGTTTGACATTTTCACAACGGCCTTCACATTTCATTGTCCCCCCATCAGCAATCTGGAGCTGGAAATTAGAGACTTCTTTGACAAAACAATGCACTACTTCAACGACTCTTTGATGGATAAAGTTATGCATACCGCCACTATCAATCAAGACTACTACAGGGCAATGCTTAATAAAACCTATGATTTTGAGAGTTTGGGGAGAAGAAATTCCTGCCAAAGCATGAAGTGAGATAAATGGTTCTTAGGGTGTAGCTAGGAGCTCATTGTCTCGCTAGTTGTCCTCATCTTCTTCTCTGGTCCCTCAAATGGTGGGGCTTCCTCAGATGAACTGTGATCAGTAGTATCAATTTGAAAGAATTTGGGTTCCTTGCATTTATGCCCCGGGGAGTATTTCTCGTCACAGTAATAACACAATCCTTGCTTTCTTCTTTCCGCCATTTCTGCTGGTGACACCTTTTGAACCTTTAGTGTTTGGGTAGTGCTCGAAGCTTGGGTGGGGTGTCCCTTGGCTATGAAATTTGGACGAGTTGACTGGGTCGCTAACACATGTTCTACTTCACGAGCTGTCATGCAAGCTGCTAGCCGTGAGATTGGGTGTTGCAGTCGGACGTGGGCTTGTATGGCGTCTTTGAGACCACTGATAAAACATTCAAAGTAGAATTTATCTGCTAGACCTCCTGTGTGGAAGGCTAATTCTTCAAAGGCTTTAATATATTCTTACATTGTGCCTGTCTGTCGGAGCTTAGTAAGATGACCCAAAAAGTTAGATTCATGGTCAAAGCGATCATAAAGGGTCTTTGAGAATATCTGCAAAGTTATTGGCCTTGCATAGCAGCGTTGATGCTACTGCCACCATTGCCATCTTTCTTGGTCCAAGTACAGGCTTCCCACACTTAGCTTAGTCGCATCATCTCTGATGTGATTCAATGTGAAATATTGCTCCATTTGTGCTAGCCATATGGTAGGACGAGAGCCATAAAATTTATACATGTCCAGCATGGGTGGTCGAGGCTGGGACTGTTGGTGGTTTCCATAGAAGTGAAGAGAATGGTTAGACTCGCCCTCAAGGTTTTCATTAAAATCATATGCCTTTGATTGTTCCCTTGACTTGCCCTTTGTGATTGTGTCATTTAAGGCCTGGATTTGCTTCGTTAATGCTTCCAGCTTTTGTTCAAGGGTGTCTATCTCCTCATTGGCCATAAATTGAGCTCTGGTTTGTACCATGCACAAATCTGGTGCACTTGTCCTTACTGTGAACTTTTTTTTTTGGGACCACCCAAAATTTTGACGCTGACAAGTGAATGGTAACACCTTGCTCAGCCCGTCAACTTGATTCTTATGGGCTAAGTCTCCTATAAGCGTCCCAGGAGGGTCTTAGACTTTTTTTTTTATCTTTTTTTTTTTACTCAGAAAGGAGTTTTACTCCTCACTTAGGAATACTTTAGTAGCCAATTCCCAGAAAATTTAATTCTACCCAATGTCCAGCGAGAATCACGCCCAGGTATAGGAGCCACACAAATGGTCAAATCTGTCAACAAAACCCTCAACTACAGAGTATGAGTAGGAATGTGGCAGTGATCAAACCCCTGTTGCTAGATCTGAATGGTGGATCTGATTTTTATGACTGCTACAGAACCAAACTGCTAGATCTGAATGGTGAATCTGATAGATCTGATTGGTGGATTTGATAGATCTGAATGACGGATCTGATTGTTGCGGTTGCGACAGAACCCAACCTGCTAGATCTGATCTGACAAAGATGATGCGTGATCTAGAGAGAGACAAGGGAACTAGGGCCTTAAGGAGTGTCAGGTGCTACAAATCACAATATACATAAGGGTCCGACAGTAGTACTTAGCCCAATCTTTCAGGGCACTAACCAAGGAGGATCAACCGTACCCTTAGTCGTACAACCCAACTACCCTATCATACACACAAGTAATCTCCCCGAGTGTTGTTCTCGGTGTACTGTAGCAAGACGGCCAACGATTTATCTATGGCGAGGTTTCAAGAGAGCTTAGGGGGCTTCCAATATACCTAGAGGGTACTTGGAAGACAGTCTATGCATGATTCTGTATAATGTGCTACTACTTGAAGGGGTACCCACAAGGGTTACAAGGGAGTCCAACAAGCATGAACACCTCTTGTATTTCCTACGTGCATGCCTCCCCAAATCCGCAGGTTTATGCGCTCAATGACAAATCCCGTGGTTTAAAGACGCTGGAACACGTCTCTAGCCAAAAAAAAAATTCTGCTAAAAATGGAGATCCCATCGGCCCTGGAAAGTGCTCTAATACCATTTGTTATGCTCTTGACCTACAAGAAGATACCAGAATACCAAATATGCGAATAAATATACCCAGAACACAGAACAATGAGAAATAACAGCATGTATTTTATTATTCAGAAAGGAAAGCAATGTTCAATTGCCTCTCTAAGGGGGCAACCTCCAATAGAGCTGGGCTCGATTACAAAATAAGACACAATGCTCCTCAAGGGGAGTCTCTATCCTTTATATAGGATTCATACATGCAATACCATGGGTCAGTACCATGGTTCTTATTAATGCCATCTATCTAATATCATGGCCCATTTGCAACTAACTGTGGTCCCTTCTTTAAATGCGGGTCAACCACTTATAATTATTAATATGGGCTTTATTGACTATTTAACTAACTATAACTATGACTCGACCTTCTTACATAAAAAAGGGGGTTAGGGTTGGACCCTAACAGTATAAGGACGGTTCAAAAATTGATCAGTTTATATTTGAAGCACTCAGCCTTAACTCCCAGCTAATGCACCAAAAAAAACTTCTATTCCATAAGGTCTCACATTTGAGTCCGTATTGCAAGATTAGTGACAAGTTAACGAGTCAAGTTGTTGACATGAGACTTCAATATGATGAAGTCTTGAAAAGATTTTCCGACATCATCACTTGGCAGAATTCAGAGGATGGGAGGAAGGTCGATTATCCTAAACTGGAGTCACATAAATAAATTCTATTTTCAGACTGGGATTCTCAGCTTAGACAAGAAGAAAAGACAACAACGTTTGCAACAGTAAAAACAAACAGTGTTTATTGAAAACATCAATGAGAATTTACAAAGTGCCAATCTGGTGGCAGAGTCTAAACCAGGTTTTCTCCCAAATGTCAAACATCTTGAACAACAGTGGAGGTAGGCAACAGAGGAAAAAGAGGAAGCAATTAGGCAAATGACCAGGTTAAATTGGGAAGCATATTGGCAATATTTAGTTAAACCTTACAGCTAGTGGATGCTTCTGCGATGTCTAACCACTTCCACACAAAAAATGGTGCCAACACTGACCGATGTTGTGTTCACTGGGCAGTTGAAATCTGCAATCAAACGACAGACACAGCTCAAACTAATGACGGACATCTACGATCTCTAAGATCAAATGCAAAGGAGTTAGTCACCATATTTTATTTCTATTTTAGTTTTGTTTCACATAATTTGAGGAAGGTCGTTTAAACCTCTTCAACTATTTTTGTAATAATCTATTTTTAGGATTTATAATTTAGTATTTAGACCCTCTCATGCATTTAGAGAGGGTTCCAGAAATTTTATCAGAAATAATCTTCAAAACATACACTTTTGTCCCTTTGAGGAAGTTCTGGTGAAATCAATGGAACATGATTTATTTTCATTTTATCTAGCATATTCTACTAAAATTTCACTTTTGTACTCCTAGATGGTGTTGGATTAATTGGAAGTAGGTCGATATTGATGAAACCCATGAGTAGAACTTATTACAAATGGTACTTTTATCTTGTGATTTTGTTTTATTTATGTATTAAGCAATAATTTTTTCTTCAAATTGTTTATGTATGAAAGTTTAAATCTTCGTTAGCATTATTGCACTTTTGTATGGTGATGACCTAAATTTTATGCTGAATACATGAATAATTTTTTATGCGATATATCTTGCACAATCGTTTCGACTAACTATTTATCTGAAACAATTATTGTTAAAACGATTTCACTTCCTATTGTAGTTGAATCATATTTATTACCAATTGCTCTAGGACATTATTGTAGATCGTATATTTCAATTTTATTCCTGGGTATAGTTATAGCTAGATAGTGTTTAAATTAGGATATATGCATGTGATTATTAGTTTAGATTATATTACTTTTAGCTTAAACATTCCTCCGAACTATCATATATCACCCCATCAACATTATCATAATTTATATTGGAAATTGGTCCCATTATCCCCAGTCGGAGCCACTACACCAAACAGAAAAGGAACTGCCAACCAAGCACCGAACTGGATGATTTTCTCGCATGTTGTAAGCAAAGATTTTCGAGGCTTCAATAGGAGGGAATTTCAAGGTGTACACAAATCATTTTGCTTTGAAATACCTGGTCATTAAGCATGTGTTGGGGGGCAGGATTTGCGGATGGTTCCTACTATTCCAAGAGTATGACTTTGAAGTAATTGTGAAGCTATGGAGATTAAATGCAGGGCCTGACCATCTGTTGCGGATCGAAACAGAAGAGGAGCCCAATAATCTGGAGGAAGGGCTTCCCGATGTGAAGCACTTCGCAGTGCGCATAGCAGATAATCATTTTACAAATATTATTCAATTTTTGACTACAGGGATGGCACCTAAAGAGTATACAAGTCAACAAAACAAGGAACTAGTAGTGCGTGCCACAAAATTTTTAGTTATTGCGGGACATCTGTATAAGATGGGTGTAGATAAAATATTGTGAAGGTATGTGCTAGATTTTGAGAGAGATAGCATTCTCGCTGAAGCTCATGGAGTGGATGCAGCAGGACATGATGCAGGAAAGGCAACTGCGCAAAATATTTTGCACGCTGGTCTATGGTGACCAATGTTGCACAAGGATTCCAAAGTGTATTGTAAGGCATGCGATGCATGTCAGAGAACTGGCATACCATCCTGAAGAGATGAATTTCCATAACAACCTCAAGTATCTTTGTAGCGATTTGAAAAATGGGTGATAAATATTGTTGGGCCAATTCAACCCCCAAGGAAGAAAACTGGTGCGCGTTATATCATCACCGCGACAGAATATCTAACTAGATGGGCAAAAGCACAACCGGTTAAGGATTGTATAGGAGCTACAACAACAAAGTTTTTATTTGAGTATTTCTTAGAAAGATTTGCTTTCCCAAAAGTATTGATGAGTGATTTTCTGAATGATACGATTAGTGCATTGACTAAAGAATTTTAGGTCTACCACCAGAACAGTACACCGTATCACCCACAGGCTAATGGAACTGTTGAAGGTTCAAAATTATTTTGGAGAACACGCTGATGAAGGTCTGCAACATGCAGCGAAATGATTGGTATGTGCGCGTACCTGTAGTGCTATGGGCTTATAGGACTACTTGCAAGAAGCTGATGGGACAAACGTCGTTCAGGTTGGTCTGCAGGGTAGAAGCTGGAATGCCCATGGAGTATATCGTGCCTAGACTACACATAGAAACTCTCACAGGTATGGAAGATCGTGAAGTGATGGAGGAACGACTCACGCAACTGATGGAGCTTGAAGAGGACCACTTCTTAGCAGGATTCCATCAGCAAGTACAGAAGGAACGTGAAAAAGCATGGAAAGATTGCCACATCAAGATTCACACGTTCAAGGTAAATGATCTTGTCTTTTTATATAATAGTAAATTCACTAAGTTTCTGGGAAAATTTCAGATACATTGGCTGGGAACATATATCATCAAAGAAATTATAGATGGAGGCATAGTTCATCTCGCGAAGCTGAATGGAGAACCTTTTCTGGGAAGAGTGAATGGGAGCCGATTGAAGCTGTATACAGGGGATCCTGCACAATGACTATATAGCGATAGGACAATCTTAGTGCTCTAGGCAATTGCAAGGGAGCGCAGGACTATAAAATACACTATCAGGTTTGGAGGACTACGCAGCAGGCAGGCTATGTGGAAAATGGTGAAGTTGCAACATATGACGCTGCACTAAGAAGGAAGGTGTTGCGAAGCACAATTGAAAAGTGACCGTTGGAGTCACTGTTCATGAATTGACAAACATAAGACAGCTAAGGGGAGTGGGTTGACAACATTTAAGGAAAAAATCTTTAAAGATCTATCGCCAAAACAACATTAATTGTCAGAATTTGAGGGGAACAGTCGGATTCAAATTCAAAACCCCCTATAAATTACGCATGCCTATCCAACATAGTACACTTTGTACCGTAGAGTTTTTGTTGAGATTTGTTGTTTGTCACCTATGAACCAATCATATTGGGAGGATTTAATCATGAGACCTATGTTTGCTAAGTTGTCTGAGTTGAATCAGAAGTTCATTCTCAAAAAAATGCTTTGACCAAGCCCTACAGAAACCGTGAGTACTAGTGGTGATGTTGCCTCTAAGCGAGCTGCCCTGAAAGTGGTGAGTATGGAAGCTCTGGGTCCTATGCTTACGACGCCGAGGGCACCTAGGTCGAAGCCTACCCTTGCAAGGGAAACCTAAACAATTAAATCGAAGAAGGATAAGCAGAAAAATGTAGTACCAGTGCGTGAATCCCCCAGGAAGTATTTTGCAGCGCTGAAAGAAAAGAAGGACAAGCAGCCTGTGAAGGTAGTTGACCTAGAGGCGGAAGAATGCCAGGGTATAGAGGACATAGACATTGAGGGAGTGGATCCCATCATGAAGCTACCCAACTATATCCCTCTACGCAAAGGGAAGGTGAAGGTCACAAAGGATCTAGATTCAGAGAAGTTTTCCATTTCTATGCCCCTGCTACTTGAGGAGGTTCCCTTTGAAGGTCCACGGCTTGTGCGGATCCCACTGTTAAAGATGGAGGATTAGGACCTAATAGGTCATGCTAGGTTTCCACACTTAGCAACATACAAATACATGAAGCTCGTCTACTATGCGGAGTCAGGAGTCAATGCATTAGAGACAGTGGAATGGATACGTGGTGTGGAGAATTCAGGGTTACTGAATCTATTGTGGGTGCCACATTATCACCATACCCATATCAACACAATTTGTGTGTGCCAGCTACTCACCGTGGTGCATGATGGGTGCTTATGGATAGTAGGGCATATCCCCATCATTGACATGCTCATTCATAGGATCACACACCTGCCATATGAGGGATTGAATCCGACCAAGGAGTTTGGTGGAAAGACGGAGAAAAGGGACCTGATAGAAAGAATGAAGAAAGAATTCGACCTTGTGAATAAAGTGCGAGGATATTTGATCCTCTCAATAACAGAGCTAGCAGTACAAATCTCCATGCAAATCTTAGTAGGGAAAGTGATGAGAAACTGTCGCATGGATGAAGTTCTGGTGCCTGTAGTATCCTTGGCTGCTCAGTGCATGAAGGAATTCCTCACGAATTTCCGCAAGGCCCAGGATGAAATCAAGCTGTTTCATTACGCTTGGTTGCTATTGTCTATTGTGTTGGTTGTGTGGGAATTTCTAAAGGATAGCCAATTTCCTCCACTTGAAGAAGGATTGCCAGAAACAACACAATTTGCATCTCTATGGGCTATAGAGACAAAGATCTTTTGCATCCTGATGGAATCAAGCCTCCGCATGGCCATTAACTAGTGCCCAAGTTTTTCCCCGACCGTGTGCAAGCAGTTGTCAACCTATGTACGATTCAAGGCTAACTTCCACAGAGTTTACATTCAAGCGCGGAAGGATCCACAACAGAAATGGCATGGCTTGCCATATTTGGTGAGGAAGATAGATGTGCAGGACATAATCGCGTGATGGACAACAAAGTGGCAAGTCCCCTCAGACTTAGATGCTGGAACAAGTAATGGCACGGGAAGTTTGGCAGTTTAAAAGAGAAAGGAAGAAGCTAAGCAGGTTGCATAGAACCTAGCCGCACAAAGGAAGAAGGAAGTCACAGAGAAGGCTCGAATGGAGAAAGAGCACGCTGGCAAGGAGCAGGCAGAGCAAGAGAAGTGCGAGTCACAAAGAAGTGGAAAGTCACCTTCACCAGAGACTGAGTGAGCTGATGATCATGTCATTCTAAGCACAATCAAGAACATCGGGCTGAACATAGTAGCACTCCCCAACGATATCCTCCATGTGCTACATGCAGGAGCCACAGAGGAATTGAGAGCTTGGTAGCAGCACACTCTCAATCTCAATCAACGAATACAAAATGAACAACGAGCATATGTTCACTGAGAAGACAAAGGCCTTAAAAGAAAAGGAGAAGTTGCAGGCACAAAGTTCCCGACTAGATTCCGCAATCACAGAAGCATGCACGATAATGCCTGAGCTTCATATCCTTGAGGATGCATAGCCATAAGTGAAGATGAGAAAATTAGTCACTGGTGTGTGCGAAGCCAAGGCAAAGGTTAACCGAGTTTAATTTGAACTCAATATGAAGATCACATAGTTGCAGTTAAAGTTGCAGCCCATGACTCTCCCTGAGGTCCGGGAGCAGCCCAGAGCCACCATAAAAGAAGGAATGGCCACCCTGGATGCCACAGTCACTGACTATTCGAAATTATTCGAGCAAGCCATGGAATTAGTGACAAACCTGTAGGAGGATCCAAACCTCTAGACACTGAGAACAGATATTAGGGAGCTGCAGTGGCAGTATGATGAAGTTAGGGCAATGATGCGCTCCATTGCATGAGCGCATCACCTAGCCAAACTATAGGAGGGGAAGCAGCTCCTCGCACAGGTAGAGGCGACACAGAAGGAGGCCTTTCTTAAGTCCAGCCTGCAACCATGGTTGGAAGAATCTTATCAGATCACAACAACCATCCAGGATAAGTTGAAGGGCTTGCAACAGATGCAACAAACAATGAGGCTGGTCGCAGAAGGCCCAGCTACAGAGAATTTAGTCAACGAGGTCAATCAAGTAGCCACGGAGAGTGTTGCCGAGGTTGCAATAGTTCAGGTGGAGCTGGGGGATCTTCACAGCATGATCGCAAGTGCTAGCCGAGTGACTCGAGGGCAAGTCATGATCTTTGTGTTGGGGGCTTATTGGGATGGGGTCCCCTGGGTCAGTTTTGGGGTTAAAATAACCCAAGTTTTGATGTATTTTTTGTAAATGATGTAAATTATCCATGATTTGGGGATGCAAAGTGCATAGATGATTAGGAGTAAAAGGGGTTTTAGGCCCTTCATTATTTAAAGGTTGAGTCGGCTTTGAGATCCACCCATGGTCCGCGGACCATGGGATTGTATAAATAGGTGTGTCTTAGAGAGTCTAAGGCATGTTAGAAGATAATCGGATATAATGGGTCAGTGAGAAGAAAGTGATAACACAAAGAAGTGGCTCAGATAGGAGATAAAGGCTCAGCAGCTGAGTGTACAGAGGCCTAGGTAGAGTCCACAGCTGAGTGTGAAGAGGCCCAGGTAGAGTCCACAGCTGGGTGCGTGGACCCCTGCAACTGAGTGCACATGGTAGTTTTTAGTTTGTATTCTGAAATGGAAATCAATAAAGAGTTGTTTCTGAAGAAATCTTGTGTATTACTGTTTACTTCCCCTTATGACATATGTTGTTGATGAATAATATGCTTATGGAAAATTGATCTAATGATGCGCAATCCTCTTCAATAAGACTTAATAATTGTACACAATGCATGTTAAGTACTCTCGCGAAGACTCAGATGAATTATGTTATGTTTAATGATAACCTAAGTAGATATGCACAAACACTAGTTTAGGGATGTTTTCTAGTGCACGTAAGTGGATAAACTAATTCTTAAGGGTCTGCAAAGACCAATCATAGACCTTCGCAAAGGTCTAAAGTTTGTTTAAAAAGAGTTGTAGTACCAAGTCCTAGGGGCTTATAGATCTGCGCGAAGGCAGATCAGGGCGCTAAAAGACATCACACTAATCTCTGGATGCAGAAGCTTGGTTTCAGCACCTCCCCATACTGCTTTGGGTGAGACTGCAGCCTGCACTTCGAAGGTTGCTGCTGAAAGGGCCAATAGTGTAGGGTTTTTTTGGTTGGTGCAACTAACTCTGAACCTGGGTCAAGACCCCCTAAGCCAACAAGGTGTCCACTTTTTCATTAAAATTCTTTATACCCCTTTATATTTTTTCATTAATTTGAGCTCCATTTTTTATACATACCAATATAAAAACTCTTTTCCTCCTATTATATGCTCAATATATTATGTCATTTTTTCCTCAATATTTATCCCCCAATATGAATGCACGTGGTATGGTATTGCTCCCCTGGTGAAGCCATTTTGTGTAGAGGGACCTTCCAAACCCTACCCATAATGAATTTAGCATCCAAATCATCCTATAAGATGAGGTGAATCCACCCCTTGGATAAAAACTGCACAAACAAGGGGTTTTTAAGCACCAACCTCACCTTTAATTCCCCTGAGGTTGTGGGACAAGGAGAGATAAACTTTCTTCACGATTCAACCCACCACTGAGGTCCAACTAAGGCCATATTCCTTTTGTAAAGCAATATCTGTGATTAGAGACCAAACCACCTATAATTCCTCAGTTTGTTTCATGTACTGTTCCCTTTTTCATTTTCCATGAACTTTACTCTACCCTTTTCTGTCAAGGCCTCCAATAGAGGCAGAAAATGAAACTTTACCTAGATTTTAAGCATTAGGTGTTGGAAATAATACTGAGAGGGGGGGGGGGGGGTGAATCAATATTATCAAATCAATATAACTTTTTCATTCATATTAAGATTCGTAAACGCTACTTCAGTTGAGTCAGGCCACGTGTATACACAATTGTGTCTAATGAAACTAGCGTATCTCCAATAAACTTATGATTCAATTAATCCATTAAATTGTTGATCTTTAGTTAGTGCATCAGAACTTTATTAACCATATGAAAAGTAAACAGGTGCATTAAAACAGAACAAATCAACACACACAAAAAGCACACATGAACACCATGATGTAAGGTGGAAACCCAATGTGGGTGAAAACCACCTGCTGCAAGTCGTCTCAATCTTCTTTTTAATAAGAAACTTCTTTTTACAATATTTCTGTACTGATGCAGTCTTATACCAGTACACAGGCTTCTACCTGCAGAAGGCTACAACCTTCTCTCGTTCTCCAGCTTCTCCTGGAAGGGAGCTACAACCCCCTTAGCTCTTGTAATAGCCGATCCTTTTACTAATATGTAGGATTCGGCCTACTGAATGCTCTAACCTTCACTCATTTTCCAGCTGCTACTGGAAGGGAGCTACCACCCCCTTAACTCTTGTACTAGCTAATGTACTAGTACGTAGGTGCGACCTATAGAAAGCTACAACCTTCTCTTTCTTCCTCCAGGTACCACGTTTCATAAATTTTCAGTCTGGATACTCTTGAAGCACAACACCATAATCTGAAGGCCACGTTTCATGCAATTTTCATACTGGACCCATCAATATCATTGAAGCATACAATCAATTAGCACTAGCATCATCAATCTCTGAATTACCCAATCCTGAATTACTGAAACCCTGTCAACAAATTGCAGACACCAGAACACATCGCAGAACACAGAACTCTGCAACAACGTTCAAATCTAATTGTATCATAAAAAATCATGCATCAGAGTGCATATGCTACTTGGAAGAGCCGAACCAGCGTGTATACTCAACTTCACCAAAGCGAACCAACGTATATGTCATCAATTAATTACTTTTAACTTCGCTGCACTTCCTGACTTCAGACATACCCAAATCATTACATATACAACGATAATACATATGTTAGCAACCATATATAGTCCATCAGATCACATAAAGATAATTCATTATGATACTGATCCATTATAGATCTTCATCCATCAACACTTAAGCTAAACATAATCAACCAATATGAATATGCAGAATATTGACACCAGTGAACAGTCATCAGAACTCATCAACAACCAGAACCACCTGTAACTTCAAACATCATAGCTCATATGGTATACACTACTTAGATGTATCTAACCTGCGTATGTATGCGCTTTTATCATAGTCAACCAATGTATACATCTGTAAATATTCATTCATGATTTGCAGCTATTCCAAACTTGAGTTACAGAACATTACATGCATCAGAATACAGATCTAGACTTAAGAAGATCAAACCGTATAGAGATGATTCTTTCCAAGCCATTAGATCCCGATCTATCCTTAGATCTAGTTCTCCATCAACCACTGAGATTCCTCCTTAGCTTAGATCAAGCAAAGCATCATGAACCCATAACCTGCCTATTGGATCATATACTTCATCAAATATTCAAGACTTTCTCTGTGCTCCTGCTTAATGATCTTCTCCTCCTTTTATAGTCTTAGGCCTTACTCAATACCACAGTCCAAAACCATAAATAATCAATACCTTGGACCAAATACCTGGGTTCAACACTTTAGACGAGATACCATGGTCCAAAACCATAGGTCCAAATACCAAGGACTAAATACCATGGCCCAAAACCCAATGTACGTGCCTTCCCTTGCATGAAAGTGCGTGTATACATATACACACCTTTTGGTCGGTTAACCTGCGTGTATACGCGGCTTTATCAAGGGTAACCTGCGTATATCTCTTTTTCTTCATTCTGTGAGCCTAAACTGTGATCTGACATCTTAGTAAGTTTCCATCAAGGACAACACCTATATCATAATGCCAAAAATCTCCCCCTTTGGACTTGATGGCAAAGCTAACTTGTCATACTGAGAACTGTCATCTTAATGAGTTGTCATTGTTCATTACATCTGAACTGATTCCTTTGAGCTGACCTGCATCCCATGTATTCTATCACATCTGATATCTCTTCTGTAGATTCATCTAGTTGTATATAAGTGAGTTGTTCTTCTACGAGTGGGTTGCCATCAAGTACAACACATGCATCATAATGCCAACAATCTCCCCCTTTGGACTTGATGGAAACAACACCAAATCACTCTCCCCATTTGACATCAAGGGCAAAGGGCGGACCAAGATATTCTCTTTCCTTGATAAACATTTCGCTTCCATACTCCCCCTGAGTACCTGCTGAAATCTCTGATTGAGCTCCCCCTTTGTATATGCCAAGGTGTACGAATTTGTCCATGCTCCCTTTGAATACATGCTGAAATCTTTGCTCTGCTGAAGTGTGATGTTCATGCTCCCCTTGATTGTAGGCAAGGTTTGCAAAAGGATGTTCTACAAGAAGAACATGACTCTATACATCATAAATGAGCTTCCTATCACCAAAGGCTCATACATACATCCATCTCCCAATCAAGTGGGGATATACCAATATTGACTCATCCACCCAACCAAGTGGGGATACACCAGATACCAATACATGACTGAAATATTACATCATCCTTCCCATGCATATTGGGGGTATAAATTCAAATTACATCTTATGACCAAAAGGGATTCATCCAATGACTACAATAGGCAGAGACAAACTATTACATCATGAGTCTTGATATGACCTTTACATTGAATGATATACATGACATTTGTAACAAAGACCAAACATCTAAATAAGACCATGATAGTCATCAACAACTATCATACATAGTGTATGATTTGCTCCATAAGCATATTTCAATAGCATCTAGACCAGCAACCTGTATATGTCCATTAGTGTAGATAGCATCAACCTGTGACAAGATATGTTTGCATATAGATATCAATTCATCCTCTTGATCTTGAGCATTATAAAATCATTCACATTATATCATATGCGAAAGATACCATAGCCATCTCATCAACATCAAGATCTGCATGATCTTATATATCATTCATGTATCATCACTCAGGGACATCCTTCATCTGTATCAATCAACATATGTAAGTATAAACCTGTCATCATATAGGTAAGAAATCATCATTATCATGTCTCCAACAATGCAAATTTGAGTAATTATTCATGTATCCAACACTATGTATCTTAAGCTCAAGATCATTTGTCAAGACTTCTTGATATCATCAACATCAACAACCCTTATCCACATGAGCGCCAAGAACTATAGGAATCCTGCATCATAATTGTATTATATGATCTTTATGCATATGACGACAGCAACATATGAGTGACTCATCATCAAGTAATGAAGTTGTGTATTCAAGCTTTGTACTTCACCTTATCCTTATGAAGATCACCATGTAAGCACCATATATGCATCATCAGAGAATCAACCACAAATCTGATCTGACCATCAACTATGTAACCCCAAGAATCATATGAGATTTTGTCATGGACAACTCATAACCATATCATTTAGCCATATAAGCATCATCACCAAGGACTACTAACCATAATGCCAACAATGCATTATTAAAAGCATATGCTCCCCCTAATCCTGTGCCATCTTGTTTACTATCAGATCTGATCATGCATATATCAGCAAGAAGCATCAAGGCATCATCATCCTTAATTTAGGATAAAAACACTTTTTAAACATCTTACAAGTGTCAAGACATTTCCACACGTCATCAGTAGATTGTAACCATTATTAAACAGAGTAAATAATGGACTGAATCATATCAGACACTTTTTCTTGAGCCTATCCCTACTACTTTTCCTCAAACTAACATATACGCGACTGTGCAGTAACTAACTCGCGTATATACGTGACTTCCCTTTATGAAACTTGCGTATGAGATTCAGGACACTGAAGTTTTACACTTTCAGCTCCCTCTGAGTCTGTTATGCCTGCATATTGTGTTGTGCCACATCTTTCTGACTATACTTCCTTCTTCTTCCATATCTTGAAGTGTGATGATGTTTTCTCCTTTTAGTATGGTTCCCGTAATTTGTTCCTGCATTCCTTTGTTGTATGTCCAAGCTTGTTACATGCATAGCATCTTATATGTTTCATATTCCTTTTGTAGCAATCAACAGCTTTGTGACCAAACATATTGCAAGAGAAACAATATCCCTTAAAGTACTTGGACCGTGATGATCTTCCTGTGTGATGGTCTTGAACCATTCTTCTTCTGCATCTAGCTGCAACATGTCCAAGATTATGACATACATAACATTCAACATTATTCATTGGAGGAGTAAAGGATTTTCTTTGAAGAATTTCTTTCCTTGGTTGTTGATGGGGATGACCTTTCATCTCCTTTTTGAGCATTGCATTAGAGTTCCTTGTCTTATTTTCTGAACTAGATTTACCTTCAATAGATTCATGAAAACCAAGACCAGTTTTGATAGCAGGAGATCTTTGACTACTAAGAATATCATCCAAGATTTTAGTACTATCTTGAAATCGTAAGAGCTTATCTTTTTCTTCTAATTTATCTTTTAGAATATTTACCTCTACTTGATGTTGCTCTTCCTTTTCAAGATACTGTTTTTTCACGTTTTCTTCAGCATTTCTTTCTTCTTCCAACTGACGTCTTAGTTCAAGAACTTCATTTTCATGAGCTTGGAGTAGTTCTTTATTCTACTTCTTTGATTCTTCAAGATCTTCTTTTAGCGAGTGGATCGTGGCTTCAAGACTTTCATAGTAACTGGATCTATCTCTGATTTTCTTGATGGTTGTGCTTCTTTCGTTGACTTCATCTCTTAGTGATGTTACTTCATCCTACAACTTTTGATATTTGTCCTTGAATAACTTCCTTACCTTTTTTCCTTCCCCTTGTTGAGCCTTTAGTCTGCTAGCTACTTCTTTGAAAGCACATTCCCTTTTGCTCAATAGATCTTGTTGATCTCTAATTT
The DNA here is from genome assembly GCA_000404065.3 of Pinus taeda. Lineage (NCBI taxonomy): Eukaryota > Viridiplantae > Streptophyta > Pinopsida > Pinales > Pinaceae > Pinus > Pinus taeda. Next base: position 60,159 of record APFE030937241.1, on the reverse strand, counting down.
TGTGTGTAAGCCTTTTAAATTCTGCCTCTATTTGATATCTTTCTGATAGTTCATCTTCATTCTGAAATGATTCTGAATCTGATTCTGGTGTGCTTCTACATAATCCCCAATCGATTCTCCCGCTGTCATAGTTCTTCTGAGATGTCTTCTTCTGCTTAGGCGCTTTCTTCTTAAGCTTCTTTCCCATTGTTCCACGGATCTCCTTCAAGCGATCAAGCTTCTACCAAAGGACCTTCTCTAATACCAATTGTTGGAAATAATACTTGGGGGGGGGGGGGAATGGGGGGGAGGGTGAATCAGTATTATCAAATCAGTAAAACTTTTTCATTTCCATGCTGAGATACATATACGGTACTTCAGTTAGGTGAACCGGTGTGTATATGCGACTGTGTATAATGCAACTAGCTTATATCCAAAATACTTATGATTCAGATAATCCATTATATGTTAATCTTTAGATAATGTATTTTAACTTCATTGACAATATGAACAGTAGACAGAAGCAGTAAAATAGAACAGATCATCACACACAAGAAGCACACATGAACACCATGATATAAGGTGGAAACCCAATGTGGGTGAAAACCACCTGCTGCAAGTCGTCTCAATCTTCTTTAATAAGAAATTCTTTTTGCAATAGTTCTGTACTGGTGTAGACTTATACCAGTACATAGGCTTCTACCTGCAGAAGTCTACAACCTTCTCTCGTTCTTTAGACTCTCCTGGAAGGGAGCTACAACCCCCTTTGCTCTTGCACTAGCCGATCCATTTACTAGTACGCAGGCTGCTACCTGCTAAAATGCTCCAACCTTTACCTGTTTTCCAGCTGCTACTAGAAGGGAGCTACCACCCCCTTGGCTCTTGTACTAGCTGATGTACTAGTACGTAGGTGCCGACCTACCGAAGGCTACAACCTTCTCTTTCTTCCTCCAGGTACCACGTTTCATCCAATTTTCATACTAGACCCATCAATATCATTGAAGCACACAAACACTAGCAACATCAATCTCTAAAACACCCAATACTGAAACACTGAAACCCTGTCAACAAAAAGCAGTCACCAGAACACAGAGTAGAACACTGAACTCTGCAACAATATTCAAAATCAACTATATCATCAAAAAAAATCATAGCTCAAATGGTATACGCTACTTGGATGAATCAAACCCATGTACGTATGCGCTTTTACCAAAGCCAACCCGCCTACAGATCTATAAATAATCAATCATGACTTGCAGCTATTTCATACTTAAGTTATACCCAGTTCAGAACATTACATGTGTCAGTATACAGATCTGGAACAGGCATAATCAACCATATAGAGATAGTTCATTTCAAACCATTTGATCCCGATCTATCCTTAGATCTTGTTCTCCATCAACTTGTGAGATCCCTCCTTAGCTTAGATCAAGCAATGCATCATAACCCATACCCCGTATACTGGATCTCATACTGTATCAGATATTTAAGTATTTTTACATACCCTTGCCTAATGATCTTCTTCTCCTTTTATAGTCTTAGGCCTTTTACAATACCATGGTCCAAAACCATAACAAATCAATACCATGGACCCAATACTAGGGATGAACACATCTGATGAGATACTACGGACCAAAATCATAGGTTCAAATACCAAGGACTAACTACCATCGACCAAAAGTAAGTTCTCCAACATATACATGCTTTTCCTTGCATGAAAGTATGTGTATACGCATACGCGCCTTGGGAACGTCCAACCCGCGTGTATACGTGGCTTTGTTAAAGTGAACATGCATATATATATTTTCTCTTCATTCTTATAGACTGATCATCAATTCCTTGTTGTTGACCTCCTGCACTATGATTTGTCATCTGTGTGATTTTCCATCAAGGACAACACTTGTCTCATAATGCCAACAACTGACACCCTAATTTGAATTGTTAAGGTGAATACATTAAGTCAAGTAAGTCCTCAACTGAGTCATCAAGATTGAACTTGTCATTTGTATCTTGGGTGCATTTTCGACAGTGTTTAACACCATTTCCTTTTTTAAAATCATCACATTCAGTGAGTACATTCAAGAAATCACAAGTGTCAGTAATCAATCAAGCAAGTTCAAGTGAGCATCAAATCAAGCTAGTGTTTAAATAAATTATCATTCAAACAATCAAAGCAAGCACATGTGAAAGCAAGCAAGCGTGCAAAAATCAACCAAACAACAAGTGAGCGAGTTCTATAAATCCAACAAGTATTAAAAGCAACCGAGCGTGAATTCCAACAAGTTCACATGGTGACAAGTATTCAGTTGTTAAAGATTCTTAACAATTTCATCCTCTCAACTAATTAAGGTATGGTAGAAATCAATAAAGCCACTCTTGCTGACATTCAAGTGCATCTTCAACATTCACATGAAATGATTGAGTTCCTTCAACTAGAATCACAATTGTAGAGAATTGAGTTGCAAGAGAAGCGTGTTGCTTCCAAGTCTTTGACCAATCCAGATACATCTAATCATTCGACTTCATTCATCCAACCAGCTTCAAGTGTTGAAGTTGTTCCAATTAAACTTTCTTCCAAACCCATCATCAAGCCATTGGAAGAAATTCAAATTAATCGAAATTGATGCGGCTTAGGATATGTCAAAGATAATGACAACTTACATATCCCTGATTATTCAAATCCCATTTAGTTTGTCAGTGATGGATTACTTGAACATATCACCTCAGCAAGTTCTCTGCAAGTTGTATACAAACATCAATGCACACAAACTGAATGCGCAGACAAACATAAGTGCATGCAAACTCAAGTTGCTGACAAACTAAAATGTTCTCACTGTCAAAGAACCAGTCATCTGGAAGATCAGTGTTTTGATCTCCATCCTTGTAGCCATTGTGGAATGTCCAATCATACATTAGAGAAATGCCGCAACCAACAACAATCAGCCAGATTGAAGATAAATTATTCATGGATTGATCCCTGGGAATGGTCATCCACAGCCAGAAGATTTTACAAGTTTTACAATCGGATTCACTCACACATATTGCAGACAACAGTGAAATGACGGTACTCTCGTGCAATTGAACGGGGGAGTACAACAATGAAACTCTCCTACACCTAAAGGGGGGAGTTCAGATATCAAATATAAATGATTGTCTCTCCTTTCAGTTGACAAAGGAGGGAAAATGTCAATGAAATTGACAAGTGGTTGTCAGACTAAAAGTCTCAACAACATTAGCGAAGTATCCAGTGGGCATCTTCATCAGTCAGTGGATGATCATCATCTGCCAATGGGAGATCATCATTAGTAGATACACCAGTGGGCATTCATCAAATTGTGTCAGTGGACACTAAATGTTGTTTTCAAGCAAAGGATAGTTGGATCCCTTTTTGGCTTGGCACATGATGGAGTTGTCAAGCAAATTTTAGAGATGAATCAGACATGCAGCTGATTCATGTACTATTGAGATTTGAGTTTTTTCAGCATCCATCTTTGGCAGTTTTTAGGCAAATGTTTTTTGAGGATCAACTTGAGAACTTGGAAGATGGTTACTTGTTCATTTTGGATTTATCATTGGGTGGGTGGGGGGGGGGGGGGGGGGAGGAAATGTTAGACTCACTCTCTTAATAATCAATTAATAAATCCAAGTATTAAACTAAATTAATTAAATTTTGAGAATTCCTCAAACCAAGGATTCTAGTTTGGATGAGAGATTCTCTCCAACTAGCTCTCCTAAATTAGTGTGTAAGTTGAGAAATTGTCTCAACCAAATGAGTCTAAGATAGATGCACTATCTTAAGACCACTTGCTCATGTATTTAAATGTATTATTAAATTTTTAATGAGAGAGAAATACATGAGCATGAGAGACCACATGATGCCTCTTTTCCTTTTCCACCAGGTCTAGTTTTCTATATTTCTGAGTGTTTATTTTATTGTATTTATTTTATGTGTGTGAGTATTTTATTTTAGTGTGTTAAGTTTCCTTCAATCCAAATGGTTATAATTGGTCATTCTTGGCGCTTTTTGATGGTTGTATTATGATTATCTAGATCATTCTTCCTTTGTCCTATCAATTTGGTGATGGCCTTATTGCCATGATTCATATCCACTACAACACTCGGTGAAAGAATTCTCAAGTGCTTTGGCTAAATCTTTCATTCTAACAACCCTAACATTCACATTCGTATATAATCATTTTCAACTTGTAATTCCACTTGTGTTATGTGGATTATGATATAACTTGCGTTACATAGTATTTTCTTCAATGCATTGCATCTTATTCCTCCAACACTTTGAATATGTACTCATTTGAAATTGTTTCCATATGTTTTGTTATTTCAACTGCATATTATTTTATTGTCTTCATTGTCTTATAATTCAAAAGATGGTCATGTGTCAAGCAACATCCACATACATAATATCATAGAGACCTTTTGACATCAACCTCATAATCACATCTTTATAATTATACACAAATAAATCATTGTTGCAATATTAACAAGAGACAGAGCTTGTATTTGGGGCACATGGTTTATATTCAAAGAGTGGGAGATAAATGGAAATAGTTTGGAAACTTGTCTATTCAGTATGTAAGGGCCTCTTGTGATGAGCGCAAGGTGTATATGTTGGGTGAAGGAAATGAATAGATAGGGCTCTCAAAGTATGCTGTGCACCATGTGATAGCCTTTAATGCATTCCTCATCCTCCTTGAGCACATACTATCTTTGTGTCTCTACTCCCTTCAAATATTGCAAAGGTTTCTACAACAATGTATGAAATAATGAAAAAATTCTCCATGACATGGGAAGTTAGAGTGATTCCAACATTCAACAATGTCAATCCTAATGTTATATGCATAGCTTCCATCTTCATCCTCTAACACCTATACTCAAAGTTTTATGTCTCCCATATCAAGTTGTAGAAGGAATTCATCTATACATTGTATGTTACATGGCATGGAAATTATCTCTTCCCAAACATCATTTTCATGTCCTTGAATCTCTTGAACTATTGAAGATTCATTCCTTTTCTAAACTTTAATATCTAATGGTAACTGAGCTCAAGGAGAAACAAATTTAGAAAAAGATAAATTCAGATTGAGCGTATAGCCAATGCCTCTAGGAGTTGAAAGTTCTTTAAAAAAAAATGTGAAGGTGGATGGAAAGTGAAATGGTTGGTCCAATGCTATTGTAAACAAGTCTTCTCCAATTCCATATAGCATGATTCTAGGCCAATTTTCTAGTTTAAAATTATATCCAAGTAGGACTGTACAGGTCGCCTTATTGATGCCATGCCACCAATGGATTAAATTGCACCTAAATCAACAAGGGAATGATTGACCCTTTTAATAAACCTTGAATTTTCTATGCCAACATCAAAATTCCCTTTAGGTGAGGTTTTTTGTTAGGTCCTTATCAAACTAATGTAGCTTCCTTATTACTATTGTTAATGCATAACCCTTATTATTATTGTTGTGCCCATGTAGCCCCCATATTGTTATTATTGTGTCCCACAGAAACCCACTATTTTTATTGTTGTGCCCTTACATTGTTATTTTTATGTGGTCTCTAATTATATTGTGACCCCTTAGGCTCCTATATATACCAATGAGGCCTTGTCATTTGTATCATCCAAGAATTATTCATTTATGTGATGTAAAGGAGGTTTCCCCCTCGAAGAGGCTACCTTTCAAGTCACTTATATATAGTTTCTTTTGTTTTGTCTTCTCATTCCATAACATTTGGTATCAAAGTTTTTGATTCTAGCATTTTCCTGCTTCAAATAGTTCATCCTAGCATTTTTTTCTATAACTTGTTTTATATGATGTTTTAGAAGCAGAAACATCAACCATGTGGAGACACAATCTTGGAAACCTCGATGTAAAATTTTCAGATCTTGGTTCACTATCTGATCTAAGATATGGTTCGAAGAAGTTAAGGTTTCTACATGATCCAAAATTTAGTGTTAAACAATTGACCTAGGGAAAATTGTCATAACCTTATTTTCAAGCATTGGATTGGAATTTCATAAAAAATGACTAAAAATTAACCGAATTTAGTTTCTCTTATACCAATTTTAGCGTCAAAGGTTGAAACAATGACATGTGGCATCTCATACAAGATTTCTCTAATGAACCAATCCATAATCAATGTTTGATGAATAATTATCTTCTATAGATAGAAGTGAACTTCCCAGATCTAGTGGCTTGATCTAGAAACAATTGGAACAAAAGGACTTGTGCTTTCCTTAGAGAAATCAAAACATGGAGGAAGGACCTATGTGGAATCCAATGAAACTACCCCTCTTCTTCTTTCATGTAAACTGAAGCTCCATCTCCAAATACTATAAATGGAACCTACAAAAAAACTAAAACAAACATGAGAACCTAAACATACAAATGACATATACTAACACCTCTAAACAATGGTTTAAGAAGGAATTGTAATAGATGTACATCAATGAGACATAAGTATAGGAAAATAAAAAACTTTTTGAATTAACTAAAGTAACAAAAATTACAAATCTTTACCGATTTGGACCTTGTAGATGTCTCCCAAAATATCTTATCTTCCGTTTTCCATAAAGCAAGCCTTCAATCACCACTCAAGTTCATGGATGGATAATGGATCCTTGGGCACTAAGAAACAACAAGAGGACATAACTAAGAGTCTCAAAAATCCAACCCGGACTCCATGGGAGGCAATTAATTTCTAGAGTAAATGGGGTTGTTTGGGATTTACCAATATAGCACTTAGATACACATATGGGGGAGGATAAGTTCTAGTGATAAGAGATAAGACCTCAAGTATAGCAGTTAGAGATAAAATTTAGTAGCGAATGATTAAAACCTTTCAAGAAGCTTCTAGAAAGAGAAGATTCAAAATTACTTTTTAATTTTTATCAAATTCTAGTTGCAAAGGGAACATGTGTTGGTTAGTGCATTTTCTCAGTGTACAACCTGTGACAATGTAGCTTGCTCAAAGAGAATGTTTGATGGACCTAAAAATTATGGTTTTGAGATATTTAACCCATAATTATTAGGGTTTTGGAGAGAGAATATTCTAGGCTTTGTAGGGGATGAATGAAAAGTGTCAATGGATGTTGATTGATCTAGTTTCTAGGTCATTTGATTGGATGTGAAAAAATGGCCTGTAATAGCTTTCCCCCTAAGAACAAATTTTGAAGCAGTGGATGAGGAATGAAGTGATTTATCTTGTGAAAAGTCCAAATCATGAATAGATTGGTTGAGATCATCATCTATTACAATACATAATCATAATTATATCATTATTGAGGTAGGCATACCCAAACTTAGCATAAAATCCAATTTATGTGTACGATAATCAAAGTCACTATAAAAACCCTGGTAAAAAAATAATGTAAAAAATATATAAGACCGGGGTCACGGGACTTGTATTCCAAGCTGAATGTTGGGAAAGCTTAATGTGGGTGTTCATTTTGATTATTATGGATAAAGGAAATTGGAAAAGGAAATGCCAAAGGCTTTGAAAAGACAAAGAGGCACTAATTGACATTTTATTTATGAAAATAAAGGAAATTAGGAGAAAAGGAAGGTGAAAGGTCATAGGTTGCATGTGAGGAGAAAATTGACGAAAAATGATGGAAAATGAGAAAATATAGGTCTCATTAATAAAAAGGATTATGAGGATTAGTTCACAAGCTTTTGATAGCTCTATGGTGGAGCTCTCTCTCTCTATTCTCTCTCACACACTCTTGGACACAATGTTTTCTTGGAGCACTTCAATATTGAACCAAGAAAAATAAAGGAATGAAAAATAAGTAAAAGGGAAGCAAAGATCAAGTAATAGCAGGATCAAGAAGCTACAATAAGATTATTTGCAGGTATCAAATTTCATGTGTGGTTTCCTTAGTAGATTTGGCATGCATGGTACATGCATCTATGTATTTGGTTCTCTTGTTGTCATTGAAATAGGTTTTTCTAGGTGTGACAGTGATCTTCAGCCTTCCTTTGCCACTTACAGATAGTCATGGTGTGATAGGTTCTCTTGTATTTGGTTGATCTAGATTTCCATATGATTTCAAAATAGAGTGAGGTGGTCTCTGAAATAAAGAACACAAAGCATAGGAATCCGTGGACTAGACTCGGATTGTGGTAAAGCTGGATTTTGTTTTCCTCGGTGGGCCCGGAATCCTCGACTAGTGGATGGCAAGATATACGATAAATCCTAGAGGTGTGTTCCCTCGATCAAGCCAACGAATACTTGAACGGTGAATGGCAGGATATAAGGTAAAGCCTAGGTACTAGGAGATAGGAAAATTCCTCATGGCGTAGGTGGATAAATCCAATGGTATCTATGCTTGTTTAGGGCCTAGTGATCCGGTGGGGAATGGTGTAAGACCTGAGGAAACCTGGTTTGGTTCGGTTTTGAGTCCCACATTCATGCTTATAATATGGCACCGTGATGATGGTTAAAAGAAAGATTTGGTTAAGCCAATCTATGGTCGGGTAGTTCTTCTAAGTCCCAAACTTGGTTGTCTTCTGCATTCACTAATAATAGTTTCTTCTACTTGGTATTTCATGTGTAAATGTATTGGCTTATATGTGGCTTATATGGTTGTTATATCCTTGTTATTTATGTTAGTTATATGTTGATTATGGGTATGCTTTATGACAGACTTGATGTATAGATCTCATCATGTTTTGATTAGTAATTGGAAGTACAATTAATATATGACCTAATAGATGAGAATGCATCTATTATGATATGAAAACAATGCTTCTTTATGAATCATAAATAAGTGTGACACCTCTATACTTAGATATATTGTTATAACCTATAGAATGCATATTTGTGACATGTTTGACGAAATTCTTTTCATGGCTAGTAGGGGTCTAGTCAAGTCGTTGATCAAGTGTTTGCATTAGTAACTTTGTTCTAATGTTATTTATCATTTCTAAAAGTTTCATGAAGTTCTTGATAGTGGCCTGAGTCTTGGCCCTGAAAAGGTGGCATAGAATCCAAGGTCGTTGGCTCAAAACTCGCTGAAAAAGTCCATAGTCGCTAGCATGCCCCTTATGTGGGAGCGACTGGAAGGCCTTAGTTGCATGCATAGCATGTTGTGGGAGTGATTGGGGGTCCAAATCAATGAAATGTGAAGTTTCCTTAGGGGTTGCTCACTTGGAAGGGTTGGTTGGACCTTGACAGTTCTCTAGCATGTGTGGAAGGTGAAATTTCTTTTGTTTTGTTGGTTCCACTTCCTTAACTATACATGGGGAGTTGAATCACATAATAGTATCCTCCCATCACATGTTTACCACAGTGGATCAGTTACCTTGGGTAAATGTCGGAAGAAGGAATGACAGAGTGGTATTAGAGCATGGTTCACCCCCTGGACTGAATGGATGGTGTGAGTTGGATATGCATACATATCAGTTTCATATGTGTTATTCATGCTTGTGGTTTATGTGTTTGTTGTGTATGCATGGTGTTGGCCATGGTTTAATTTGTGTCATCATGTGAAAGTTGATGATGTTATTGTTGGGAAGCTTTAATAATGAATTCATGTTAGTTGTATATGAATTTGTTATGCATGTTAGTGTCGATATGTTGTTATTCGTGTATAGTAGATAAAACATGCATTGTGAGGTCATTGCATGTAGTTTACGTCATCATGATGTTTTTGGTTGCTATGATGCTAATGTTTTGGTTGAGATAGAGTAGGAGATGTAGATCATCAAAGTGAGGTTGCAACACTGGACATTAGGGTAAGAACAGATCGTCAGATAGGTTTGTATGGTGGGTTTGCAAGTATGTTGGTTAATGGTTGTTATAAGAATTAGGGTTAATTATATTCTTGTAATTCCATTGTTATTTTTGTTACATATATGATAAATGCTAGTTGATCAGTGTAGTCATATGCACATTTCAGATAGTCATGAAGGATAGTAACTTATTGTTATATGCATTTTGGTCATTGCATCTGAGGCCTTGATGTTATTATGTTTTGTGCTAATTTGGATTGACCTATGCAGATTATTATGGTTATGACATTTAAGTATGAGTTAATATATTGTGATATTATGTCATACTAATTTAGATTGACTATGCATATGTGATTATTATTCATGAATGATAATTATTTATGAGTTTATGATGTGAAAAATTTAAATAGTTACTGTTATGGACATCATGATCTTATTTATGTTTGAGTTGATATGCTATGAAGTTATATCATGCTAATCTAGATTGATTGTGTAGACAATATAGCCTCCCCTAAGATACATTAAGGTGTGAGATTTCTTATGTTGTCTACTCAGTGCTTGAATGTTTGATTATGTCGTCTATTTGGTGTTTCACTGTTTGGCATCTATTGTGTCATTTATCTATTGTTTGTATCTATAAAATTGCATGAAGAAATGATATTGTTTGAAACTGATCATGATAATACATGTGTTAAGAACAATTGATATGTACTTGAGTGTAAGTTGGTGCTAGTTGTAGTATTATGACTAGTGACTATGAGTTGATTGTGATAAGTTTGTTAGTCTTGATAAAGGTCGATTTCAAATTAAAAGATATGATGACTTGATGTTTGGAACATGTGATTGACATGTCTGAGTAGTTGCAGGGAAAAATGCTAGGTATTAGCATGAAAAGGTAACAATGGATTTATTTATATAGCTAACAACTATGTGATGTGTTAGTAGATAAGAAAACTCCATTGCAGCAAGGGAAAAGTTAAAAGAAAGTAATTAGGTGAGAATTCCTTCTGCTATGTTTACAAATTGCGATTCACAATGAATGGGTGCTTTGCATGAACACAATATGTCTTCTTAACCTTGATTTCGTCTGACATTATGTTGATATTTGTTATATTCCTGAATATGTGTTTGACAGGTATAACAACTAGTTTCTAGTTATAGTTGGATTCGTCAAGGGAATTGGAGTCCCTTGAGAGATGGCATGGATATGTTCAATTTGAAGGTAGCACAATTGGCACAAAAAGGTAAGGAACTGGTGTATTGTTATGTTTTCTTATACACTAATAGTTATGTGTTTATGGCAGTGTTATACAGGGAATTTCATGGCAAAGAGAGTGCCATGAAATATTGAAGAAGGCTTAGGTTGAATTTAACTTGGAGGCTTTGGGAACCCATGAGGTTGAGTCATGGTTTTTTTTGGGAGTTTTGTGCCTTCCGTATTTTTTGATTTGTTTGAGCTTGATTATGTGCTTGATTCCATCTAGTGCAAGACCTTGCCACTTTGTTTGTGATGTCATATTACTATTGATTTTCATGGTTGTCTTCTTGTTAGATTTCTTGTTCTTGCCTTTTATGTTTTGAGGGTCTTTGGATTTTGTTGGGAATGAGGGAAGTTAGTGGAGCTCAGGGAGAGATGAATGAAGTCCAACAGGCAATTTAAGACTTGAAGCTCAATGCATATATAAGAGAAGATGAAGGCAACAATATGAAAATCAGTTAGATTGGTTGGGTCCATTGGGGTAAATGGACAATGGTAGGAAAGCCATGAGAAAGGTAATAGGAAGGTGGAGTAAATGGATCTGAGGCATGAGATGCCTTGGCTATATTGGGAACAATTGTTCTCAATGTTTTGCATGTTGTGAAAAAATAAAGAGATTTCTCTTAACCTTGACCTTATGGTATCTGATGATTATGTTGTGATCATATATGTATACATGTATGTATGTATGTATGTCATTGTCTGATAGGATCATGATTGTTTTCTGCTAATGTTTATATATATGTATATGTGTATATGTATATGTATATGTATATGTACATGTATATGTACATGTATATGTATATGTATGTATTTCACTATTTGATAGGGTTGTCAGGGAGAATTCTTGTGGAGGAATGATTGCTTATGTAGGTGAATGGCATGAAGACGTTCCTGGCTATGATGAATGAAGTGGGCAGAGTAGTCCTGACAAATCTATGAGGTCATTATTATGAAAATCGGTGATCCTGAATCCTACTATAGTAACTGATAATATTTCTTATATTTATTAAATTACTTAAACAAATTATTTGTAGTTTTCTATGGAAAACATCAAAATACATACACTACAGCCTTAACAAATAAAATTTTGCAGAAAGTAAATACAAGGAAAATGCTAGCACATATATAACTATAGTGACACAATTATTTTTGGACAATTGTCCTCGGAAAAACCCAATGTGAGAAAGCTAGTGCAGCAAATGAGGGTTTCTTTTATTAATCCTTAGTAATAATTTTTTTACAAGACAAAATAGAGGAATAATCACAGAGAGAATTTTATTGGTGATTTTCTCACAAACCACAATGTTTTCTGACTCTCAATAGCACCTCCTACCTCTTTCGATGGCCTTTCTGCATCATCCTCGACACAGTGACAACGTAGGCCCTACGATAACCCTTTTACATCCCAACTCTGCATCTCTCCTCTGTGTTTCCTCCTCCATATTTGTACTACACCCTTTGACTATGTTGATGCCCTCTCTCTCCCACTTGCAACTCACTCTTTGTTTATATTTTATCTTCCAGAACTTCAGCTAGTGAGAAAATCGATGTTCTTAAGCGACTGAGTATATGTTCTTGTGTATTCTCCCTCTACCCATCGACTTCTTCTTATAATATTTTGTTGGAGCACAACGACTACTGGTCACTTTAATTGCTGATTAAAGTGCTACATAAATTGTCAACCTAGGGAAGTCTGGTTATTTCAAAGGTGACTGCGTACTATATGTACTCAATCTTAAAAGCACTAAAAGTTGTAGTACAAACGAATCACTTTGCTTTAATAACTGAAGCTCCACTTTGTGTTACAGCAAATATACTCTATTGCAGATATCTATTAAGAGATGCTTAATTTCATTCAAGGAATAATTCAACATAAAGGAATAAATCTGCAAAGGAAAACAATGGCTATGATGTAACAGAGAATCAGGACCCTATCCCCAAGACGGGAACCTTCAGCACTTGCCTATGTTTATCTAGCTCGTTGATTCACTCTGTAAACATAATCACCGGTGAGACACTCATGAAATAAATTTAACCAATGCAACAATCGATTAAGAAAGGAACAGAGTTTCAGCAAGGGTAAAACAATATCCAGAAAACAGTACTTGTTAACAAGGTAGGAATAAAACACACACTCAACACACTGCAGAGAAATATAATGGGTGAATCTTGTGATGAAGGTGGGCCCTGTCCTTCTCACAAGACTCCCCAGGAGATGAGAACTAGAAAAACATGTTCAGAACAAGAGTTTTATTCATCCATCAATATGTCATGTTATAGAAAGAAAAGATTTTAGTCCTGTCTCTTCAACTCAGCCTTTTTCATAGTCTGTTCATCCCCCTTCTATTGTAGATGTCTCCTCTTTATAAAGAGGAGACATCTATTAAAAAATATTTACATTGCAAAATTCTGTTTAACCCATTATACAAAAATAGGGAAATTAGTTTCTCGTCAACAAAATGTTGTTACAACAATACTGTCTTTAGATCATGGAAGTTACATCTAATGTAACAGCTTCCTCGGTGATCGATGTGGTTCATCTGTTGCTGTCAAATTTGGAACGCAAATCTCAACTATTTCAGCTTCGAGATTTGCATATCGTTCTTGCTGTTTCAGCAACTGCAAAAATAGACTTGCAAATTCTGGGTTGTTTCAGCAACTAACAATTCAAAGATTAACTATGAAGATAGCATCATTATATGTTAAATAATTAAATGTATAGTGATGAGAAGAATCACTTCATAACTTTGGAATAATTGAGTCAAAACACTAACAAGGACTTTCAAATATGGGTTGAAAAGGGTGACATTATAACAAAATGTATAGTCAAAAAGAGACAAAATGAGGTCCTAACATCCCCCCCAACTGAAACGCTTGCATGTCCCCATGCAATTTTTACTTTGAGTATGAGTCAGAATACTAGGATGTACAGTGCAAATTACTTATGCAGTAAGAATAGAAGGTGCTGTCAGCCATGTTTCTGAAACCTCAGGCATTCTAAATTCTCTGCCATGCTGTAAGCTCCTCCTTTTTGGACAGTGTGAAGTGAGCCTTATATTATTGTGCTGGCAACCAAAGAAGAGGGAAGTGGAAGTGATAACCCAACCAGTTTTGGGCACACTGTTGCATGCATTTCACATAATTAGGTAACCTTGATATTGCTGTTTGAAGATTGTGAGGGTTAAAAGGATGATATTCTCTCCTCTCCTTAAGACAATGCTCCCAAAATAGATTATTTGCTTGTATGGCCAGAGTTCCCTTAGTCTTGACATAATGTTGGCAGTCCTTTAAGACTGTTGCCTGTAGTTCTCTAATATGCTCAGTCATCCCTGCCTCTTGTAAAACCCGTCGATGTTCAACAATAAAAGTAGCGGCATTCTGTGGCTCAGCTCAGATCCAAAGAAGGCAGTTCTCTTCATTATGTGTTGCTGACATGAAAGCATTTTGCCAGGTAAGCTGATTGGCCAGGAAAGAAACGAAGGCTCTAATTTGAATGTCACCAATGAGAGGAATCAAATTAAGCTTCCTATCTTCAAGTTTGGCAACATTATGAAGATAGAGTTCACATAACAAATTCTGTTCACTAATTGATGCTTGTTCAAAAGTTTCAATAAACTGCTGAGGTGTAGACACCTCATGGGGTCGTCCATCTCTAATTTCTTTCACTTAGAAGAATGCTAAGAATTCTCTTAAAAACACAGAATAGTTGAAGGATGGCTTTCTAGTGGTGAGTAATCTTTGAACCAGGTCAAAGATAAGAGATAGTCTGGTTTTTAGCTTTTTTTTTTCCTTGTGTTGTGCACAATACTGTTCTAGGATTTCCAAATTTCTATATACATGATCCATCCACACTGATTTATGTTCCTGTAATGCCTTTTCTTGTGATAGGGCATACTCTTTCTTCCATGTATCCCTTCGTTCCTGAAAACCGGATATATGAGTGAAGACAGTCCTTGCACACCTGGGTTCAGTCTGAATGAAGACAGTCCTTGCACACCGGGGTTCAGTTTGAGTGAACACATCCTTCGAAGACTTTGGTGTTAGTTTTTCAGCTTTAACAACTGGGGTAGGCTGGGGTACCTGTGGTTTCATTTTTTCTTCAGAGGTCTTTGAAGGCCCTGCTGGTTCTTGTGTAATAGCAAGGCACTCCTTCTTAACTATGATAGGAGTAGATGCATGGGTGGGTCCAGGAAGTGGGACTTCGATTATCTTATAACCAACTCGAGAATAGAGATCACCACACTAGCCACACATATATTCATTATGTTTATCCTTTTCTGCACTTCTCTCAGCTGCAGATGCTACCTGAGCTAAAATATACAAATTGTGTTCTCTTTCATTGGCTTCTCTTGCCATGATGAACTCGTGCTTATAAACCTCAATCTCAAATTTCAAAAACTCATTTTCTTCCAGAAGGGAGGCTAAAGTAACCGGGACTTCTATAGCAGTTACAGGTTCCAGTGGATGGGAGGATCCTTGTTCAGTGGCAGCTTCATCATTTGCATCCTCAGCAGGTAGTTCTTGTGTAACACCTGCTGGACTAGTAGCTGGTTCTTGTGTAATAGCTACCTCTAGGCCATCTGCTTTCTATTCCTTGATAGGTGGTTCTTGTGTAACACCTGTTAAGTCGGTAGCTGGTTCTTGTGGAGCAGCTACATCTAGGTTGTCTATCTCTTGTTCCTCAATAGGTGGTTCTTGTGTAACACATGTTAGGTCTGTAGCTGGTTCTTGTGGAGTAGCTACATGTTGTACATCATCTTGAGTGTCTACTTTTGATAGATTAGCAGTTGGTTCTTGTGGGGCAGCTACATCATTTAAAAGGAATGATGTCACAAACTCTTGAGAAAATTGCATTTCGGTACACGAGGGTGAGGAAGGGAAGGATTCAGGGCCTTGGGGATGTGGTGAGGTATGAGGCTTCAGGATAATGGGTGGGGGATTTGGGGTGATGGTCTCAGTTGCTGCTTCAGAAGAAGTCGTCGTTCATCTTCGAGGCAAGAAGGTGGGAAGTACAGTGGTTTTCCTCTTACGAACATTTTTCCTTTGGGTAGGAGGGTCATTAGTAGTAGCAACTTCTTTAATTGAGGCGCTTGTTTGTATTTTTAGTGAGGGTGCAGCCTTTTCTTGTCTTTTCCTTTTTAGGTTGGCAATGGGGATATTTTCATCTGATTCATCACTGGGGATATGGACCGTGTGAATGGATGATTCAGGTAAGTTAAGGGATGGAGTAGATACGAGGGAGGGGTCATGTGGATTTACTATTGCGGGTGGTGGAATTTCTGAGGAATCAAAGATGCTCCCTGGCTGTTGAACAGAAGGATTTTCAATTTGCTGTGAGATTCCAGGGGTCTGCTGAGGATTTTAAGCATCTAATTGGGGAGTTTCAGCTGTTGTTCGAGAGGTTTCAGCAGTTTCTTGAGGATTTTTGGTTGCTGGTTGAGGAGTTTCAGTAACTTCCTTCGGGTGTTCAGCTGCTGGTTGAGGAACTTCAGCGACTTCCTGGGGTGGGTTGTTAAGAAGAGGAGGATTTTGCAGGGCTAAGCCCCTTTCAATTAGTAGTTAAACCAGGCGATGGTGAGTGAGGGATAGGAGTGGGTACTTTGCATGCATGGAATAATATGACATGTTCTTTAGACACCCAAGCAAATAGTATGGAATATTTAATAAACGACCATGTCTTAAATGATTCAACAACACAAAGTCATACTGGTACACTACCTGGTAACGTCCCTCACAGGTGAAATAGTGCTTGAAAAACTCTGCGACCATTGGCCATGGAGGTGCTAATGAACGAAGTGCAACACCCTTGCCTTTTTGTTCGACCCACTCTCCTGGTAAGAGAAAATCTTGATGTGCATTCAGAATGAGGTGTTTACGACTGAACCGACAAATACCATCGGTTGGTAACCCTGAAACTTGTGTTATATCCTCCTCTATTACCGGAATTCACACTCCCTGAACAATAGAGTATCCTTCCCTTAAATTTCGTGCGAATTCCAGGACTTGCTGAGAGTCAAATCCTTGAAGCCTTCGGAAATAATCCACCCAACCTGCTTGCTGAAATATTTGATATGCTTCTTGGTACAATTCCAATAGAGCTGTTGAACCAGGTTCATTTCGAATAGCATTGCCTCCCATCGTTACTGGTTTAGAAAAATGCACAGTACAGAGTCGAGTTACCGCAACCGAAACAGAGTAAGATATTGCAAATGAGGTTGTGACATAATAAAACAAAGATGGGGTGACGAGTCACAGTCGTGACGATGATTGACATATCGGGTAATAATTGCAAAATTTTGGTATTCCCCCCCACAACTGCAGTTAAATGATAAGTTTGAATGTGCGATGATTTTGGCAATCATATCGGGATTTTCTCATTAACTACAGTTTAATATTTACACATAAACACGCATACCTCACATTTTACCTTTGATCGTTGTGCCGACAATATAATCTCGTCATTGATGGATCACCAATGGTTATGAAAAAGGGTTTATAAAATATGAGGGTATTTGTATGAAAGGTTTTCTATATTCATAGGAGGTGATAGTGAAAGAACACAATTATTAGGATGAATGGTTGATTCTCTCTTATGAAAATATGTATTGGTCATTTTTTAGAGGAACTGATGCCTAAATCTTGGGAAAAACGGGAAAATTGATGTTTTTAGGGAAAGATGGAAAAGGTGGGTGTTTCAGCAACAGGAAAAATTTGTTGTTTAAGGAAAAATAAGAAAATGTTGCTGTGAGGGAATGGATTATGAATTAAAGTGAAATGGCAATGTTTCCCAAACCGAAATCTGATCCTTCTTTTAATGGAATTTTTCTTTTCAGCCAACCTCCAAATCTAAGACTTGCAAAATAATGAATTGTAACATGGCAACCCTTGACAGGGATTACTAGTTAAAATATCCTATTCTTCTAAGAAATATATAATACAAAAGTTAAATACAATGAGGGGCAGCAGTCTCCCCTAAAAAGACATAATATGAATCTGCCATGCAAGTGGCCTTAAAATCTTCTTTAGAAACAGGTTACTGGTACAAACAGAGCCGATACCCATTTACCAACAATGGTGTTCTAGAGTCATCAATTGTCAGGAGCCTTACTGTACCATTTGGAAAAACAATATCTATCTCATAAGGTCCCAGCCACCTTGTTTCGCAGTTTTCCTTGAAAATTTTCAAAATGAGAGTCATACAATAGAGCCCAATTACCTTTTTGGAACTGCTTATGCTTAATGGTTTTATCATGCCACCTGGTTCTTTGTTGTTGTATCATAGCTTTTTGATGGATGGCATCCAACATCTTTTCATCCAATTCCTAAAGTTGTTGCAACCTAGTTGTGTGTGCATCAGTCAAGTCAAGGTTAACAACTAAATCAGTCCTTAAGGTTTTAATTTCAAATTCCACAGGAAAACAACACTTTTACCATAAACTAATTCATAAGGTGAAAAACCTGTAGTATTCCTACAGGTAGTTCTGTAAGCCCATAATGCTTCAAGCAACTTTTGAAACCAATCCTTTCTATTCTCCTTTACTGTTTTTGTTAAAATGGCTTCTATGACATTATTTGTACTTTCCACATGCCCATTGGCTTGGGGGTGATAAGGTGTAGTCATTTTATGATTAATATGATATTTCTGAAGTGTAGCTTTAAATCCATGGGATTTGAAAGGAGGTCCTCCATCTGTGACTAGCTCTCTAGGCACTCCAAACCTAACAAAGATTTCTTCAAATACAAAGGTTAACACAAATTCCTCATTATCTCTAATAAGTGCCTTAGCTTCCACCCATTTAGTCATATAATCCATGCAAACCAATATGTGAATTCTTTGATTGGATGAAGGACTGATGGGTCCTATAAAATCTAGATCCCACCTTTCCAAGGGTTCAAGTATTACCTGGGGGTTCAGTGGCATTTCATCTTTATGATTAGGCTGGCCCATTCTCTGACAGCTATCACAGGCCCTAACATATTTCCTCACATCCTTAAAAAGTGAGGGCCAGTAATAACCCATCCTGAGAACTTTATGTGTTGTTCTCTTATCAGCAAAATGCCCTCCACAAGGGCCATCATGACAAGCCTTCAATATGTCGTAAACCTCATCTTCTCTAATGCATCTCCGAATTTCCTAATCAAGTCCTGTATGAAAAATACATCCACTTATCCAGCTATATCGAGCACTTTGTTGAATGATTCTTCTTTTTTCTCTGTGTGACAGGTGTGATGGTAGCTTCCCTACAACTAAATAATTGGCAATATCTACATACCAAGGTGAGTGAGAAGATACTGCAAATAAGTATTCATCAGGAAAGGAATCATCTACTGGAGTATTATCATCAGTTTTTATCCGAGAAAGGAAATCGGCAACTACATTTTCTTTACCTAGTCGATCTACAATTGTAATATCAAATTCTTGTAGTAATAATAACCATCTGGTAACTTGATCATTTGTAACAGATTTATTCATTAAATATTTAATGGCAGAGTGATCAGTATTGAAAAAAGTAGGATAACCAGTAATATAATGTCGAAACTTATTAATAGCATAAATGACTGCTAAAAATTCCTTCTCAGTAACCGTGTAATTAAGTTCAGTAGGGGTCATATTCTTACTAATGAAATAAATAGCATAAGGAAGATTATTTTCTTCCTGACCCAAGATAGCCCCAATTGCAGTGTCTGAAGCATCAGAGGATATATGAAAGGGCAATGCCCAGTCAGGTCCCCTTAGAATAGGAGCTATAGACAACTGATGCTTAAGTTCATCAAATGCTTTTTGGCAATCATCAGTCCACTTGAATTCAACATTTTTCATAAGTAACACAAACAAAGGAAAAGATATTTTAGAAAAATCTTTGATGAATCTTCTATAATATCCAGCATGTCCTAAAAACCTTCTTAGATCAGTTTGTGTTCTGGGGATAGGAAGAGTATGAATTACCTGTATTTTAGATGGATCAACTTGAATCCCTAGGAATGAAATGAAGTGTCCCAATACAATTCCTTCATTCATCATCATATGACATTTTTCGGTACTTAATGCAAGATGGGCTTCTATGCAACGTTTAAGTACTTTCTCAAGGTTTTGTAGTGCATCCTTGAAAGTCACACCATAAGGAGTAAAGTCATCCATAAATATCTCCAAAGAGTCATTAAGCATATCAGAGAAAATTCCTATCACTGCTCTTTGAAATGTTGCTGGAGCATTACATAGTCCAAATGGAAGAACTTTATAGGCAAAAGTACCCCATGGACTAGTAAAAGTGGTCTTGTCCTAGTCTTGGGGTGCAATTTTGATCTGGTTATATCCACTAAAACCATATAAAAAGGAAAAAAATCTCTTTCTTGACAAACTGTCTAGCACTTGATCAATAAATGGCAAGGGGAAATGATCTTTTTGAGTAGCTTTGTTTAAGGCTGTGTAATCTACACATACTCTCCATTTCCCATTTTTCTTAGGTCCTATTACTAATGGGGAAACCCATTCACTGTCAGATATAGGGTATATAAACCCTGCATTAAGCAGTTTTTGAAGTTCTTCTTTAACAATTTCCCTTAGATTGGGGTTCCTTCGCCACTGGGGTTGATAGACTGGTCGAGACCCCTCCTTGATATAGATACGATGAGTACATAATTCAGGAGAGATCCCCTTCATATCTGTGTAGTCCCATGCGAATGCTTCCTTATTTTCACAAAGTAACTTCATTAACTGTTGTGTTTCAACATCTGTCAAGTTAGGGTTTATATTCAATGTTTTGTCAGGTTTAATTTCCACTGTTATACTCTTGGAGGGAGTATCAGTTGATGTTTGAGATAAATTTTTAGATTTAAGGTTTTGCTCTGTTTCAGGTTCCAAAATTGCAATTAACTGATCATAAGTTTCAGAGGTAACCGAGGAGGGTTCAGAAATAAAGTTACTAATAGCTTCATCCTCGGTGGTGTCTTTAAAAGTTAAGGCTTGTCCAATGGTCAAAATGGGTTGAGTATCCTCATCATCATAATCTAACCATATAGAATTATCATTGTTAATCATGGGTGTAGCATGAGCGTATAGAGTGAACTGCTTACTTTCAAATCCATTAGAAATTGTCATTGAGCCCGATCTATAGTTGATAAAGGCATCTGTCGTAGCCAGCCAGGGTCTCCCCAAAATTAGTGGATGTCCCCCCAACTTTGTTTTAGTCTATAACACAACAAAGTCAGCTCGGTAGTTCCAAGATTCGACTGAAATTATTAGGTCTTCAATATCCCCTTCTGGTTTGATTGTGGAATGGTCAACAAGCTCTAGAATAGTTGGTGTCTCTCCAATTACATTCTTCAACTGTAATAACTGTGCAGTTTCAAGGGTCATAATATTTATGGTAGCACCTAAATCTACCAGAAATCTAGAAACAAAAGTTTTTCCAACCTGTACTGTAACTGTAGGATGACCAGGATCACCATATTTTACAGGAGGGGTTTTTCATGTCATTAAAGAAGCTAGATCACCCATCACATGAACTTTAAGGGGATCTTTAGCTTTTCTTCCAGGTTTCTTAATGAAAATGTCTCTAACAGTTCTAGCATAAATTGGTACATCTCTAAGTGCTTGCAGAAGTGGAATTTTAACATACAGATTCTGCAATTCCCCTAGAAGGTTAAAAGCAGGTGGCTTAGGTGTCTTAGTGAGAGCTAAATGCTCAGGGAATGGAAACTCTGTTGTTTCAGTAGTTTTATTAGAGAGTGGCTCAACTGTTTCAGCAACCTTATTGGATGATTTATCTTTTTCTATCTCTTCTTTATCAGAGTCAAAAGAAGTAATATCATAAATAATATGCTCGACTATTCTCCTAGACCATAAATGAATGTCATTACATTGCACAGGGAAAATAGGTTGGTTCTGAATATCGATGACTTGCACAGCTTTATTATTATTATTATTATTAGGATTGGGGTTTGGTTGTACAGGCAGTTGGGGTCTCATTGTCTAGTTATTTGGTGGAGCATTTGATGGCAAAGAGAGAGATTACTGATACTTAGGGAATTGGTTTGGAAATGGGATTTGTTGAGCTGTCCAGCTTGGGTTCCAATGATTAAAATAAGATTGCTGTAGAGACCAAGGATTCCACATTGTAGGATCCATAAAGGGAGGGTTTGTTTGCTGCATGGGTGGGAAGTTCATTTGGTTGAAGGCTGGATATTGCATTTGATTTAAGGGCGGGTAATTTGCTTGAAAAGAAGGATAATTATTCCAACGATTAAATGGCATATTAGAATTCATACCTTGTCTTTGTGGTTTCCATTACCTCCTCTGTGTCAGCAAGTAAACTGCTTCAGCTTCTTCTTCAGTTGGTTGCAGTGATGCTTTTATTCCTGGTAAAGAAGGGCATTGTTGACTCTCATGGTCCTTCTCGCAAATAGTGCAAATTGGTACATTGTCCAGTGGGCATTCCCTTAGTGGGTTTTTTTCTCTGCATTTAGAGAAGAAAATGGCCAAAGCAGCTTCTACCTCTGCCTGCTTCTTTTTAACCTGCAAGGTATCAATTTGTGAAGCAAAAGAGCTTAACATTTCCATTTTAAATTCTTCAAGTAAATTACCTATTTCGGCTCTTGTTGCCCCTCCACTAGTTGATTTTTCGACTCTTGAGTATGTATTATCCCTACTTTTTGGTCTGTTTACTACTCCTCTTGAACATCTCTTACAGAGGTTGACAATCTCATCATATGATTCCTTAGATATATCCCATTTACCAAGCATATTCAACATGTCTAAATAGTCATCCCGTACCCCTTTCAACAGTATTGACTTAAGAATATCCTTACTCATATTAGGGTGATCGGATCTCTGCAAATTGTATTGTAATCTCTCCATTAAATCTTCTAAGTTTTCGTCCTCCTTCTGAACCATCTTAAATAGTTCCTCCTTTCTTTCTCTTGTCCGGCAATAAACTTGGTATTTGGCCAAAAACTTCTGCTTCATCTGCTCCCATGTTGTGATCACATGTCCTCCTAGGCTCATGAACCATCTTAGTGCATTTCCTTTTAATGTCACTGGAAATAACTTTAACTTTTGAGGATTAGTAACATAATCATAACTTCTACACAATATATCAAACTCAAACAAAAATTCATCAGGGTCTTCAGATGATAAACCATGGAAATTAGGTAGGCCTGAGAGTGGGAAGTTCTTCATAAGAGTTGCCCCTCTGGGAAGATCCTCAATAGGGAATTCTAAAGTGGAGAGAGAATTCTCACCTCTTCCTTCACTTCGTCCCCCACCAAAGAGTCCTTCATTGTTTCCGTCCATTGGTTGTTCCCCTGTGTCACTTACCTGATCTTCATCGCTTTCTGTTGGGCTTTCAATATTCTGAACTGGTTCCTCAAATTCAATATCTTCTATTGGTTCTTCAATGTCTTCCACTGACTCCTCGGTTTGTTCTTCGGCCCTTTTAGGTCCCACTACTTCCTCCGTTTCGTAGTCCGTTTGGAGAGAGTGCTGAGTCTGTGGCCTCTGGGAGCTTATCCTCAGAGACGTTTTAGCTTTTGAAATGATGTCGTCAATGAAATTTTTCCTTCCTCCTCTGCCTTTGCCCTTGCCACCTGTGGGATTAGCTTTCTTGCGTCCTCTCATGCATCCTGTACATCTAAAAGAAAAACATTAATGCTCTTAAAATCTATGGTCGCCTTCCCCGGCAACGGTGCCAAAATGTTGTTCACTTTAATTGTTGATTAAAGTGCTACATAAATTGTCAACCCAGGGAAGTCTGGTTATTTCAAAGGTGACTGCGTACTATATGTACTAAATCTTAAAAGCACTAAAAGTTGTAGTACAAACAAATCACAACTTTCTTTAATAACTGAAGCTCCACTTTGTGTTACAGCAAATATACTCTATTCTAGATATCTATTAAGAGATGCTTAATTTCATTCAAGGAATAATTCAACATAAAGGAATAAATCTACAAAGGAAAACAATGGCTATGTTGTAATAGAGAATCAGGACCCTATCCCCAGGACGGGAACCTTCAGCACCTGCCTCTGTTTATCTAGCTCACCGATTCACTCTGTAAAATTAATCACGGTGAGACACTCATGAAATAACTTTAACCAATGCAACAATCGATTAAGAAAGGAACATAGTTTCAGCAAAGGTAAAACAATATCGAGAAAACAGTACTTGTTAACAAGGTAGGAATAAAACACACACTCAACACACTGCAAAGAAATATAATGGGTGAATCTTGTGATGAAGGTGGGCCCTGTCCTTCTCAAAAGATTCCCCAAGAGACGAGAACTAGAAAAACATGTTCAGAACAAGAGTTTTATTCATCCATCAATATGTCATGTTACAGAAAGAAAAGATTCTAGTCCTATCTCTTCAACTCAGCCTTTTTCACAGTCTGTTCATCCCCCTTCTAATGTAGATGTCTCCTCTTTATAAAGAGGAAACATCTATTACAAAAGATTTACATTGCAAAATTCTGTTTAACCCATTATACAAAAATAGGGAAATTAGTTTACCGTCAACAAAATGTTGTTAGAACAATACTGTCTTTAGATCATGGACGTTACATCCAATGTAATGGCTTCCTCGGTGATCGATCTGGTTCATCTGATGCTGTAAAATTTGGAACGAAAATCTCAACTATTTCAGCTTCGAGATTTGTGTGCCATTCTTGCTGTTTCAGCAACTGCAAAAATAGTCTTGCAAATTCCGGGAAGTTTCAGCAATGCGGACTGCACATCATTCTTTAACTGTTTCAACAACTAACAATTCGAAGATTAACTATGAAGATAGCATGATTATATGTTAAATAATTAAACGTATAGTGATCAGAAGAATCTGCATACCTTTGGAATAATTGAGTCAAAACACTAACAAGGACTTTCAAATATGGGTTGAAAAGGGTGACATTATAACAAAATGTATAATCAAAAAGAGACAAAATGAGGTCCTAACAACGACCAAGAATAAAACATAATTGATGGCTAAGATTAACTGGAAATTGATCCATGTCTTATTCTAGAAGATTCTCACCTGATTTAATTAATACCTTGTAACTAACCAAATTTCCTATGTTTAGACTTAGGGAAGAATTTTGAAAATTTATTTTTTAATTAAATCTTCTCTAGGTGAACTTTTCCCAGACAATTTCTGGGTATTGGAGAATTCATTTGTCTTAGCCTCTCTACAAAATCTTTAGGCAAGAGCACATCTGATGCTACATAAATCAACACTCCCTCTTAGAGAGGAATGTGCTATAGTGCTGCAACCCACTACAACATCACTCTATCTATACACCTCTCCTGTTGTGATGTTGAGTTTAGCCCCACTGCCCACCAACTATTGTGCACCTCTTATATGAGTTGCACCTGTGATGCTGCCGACCATGTTGAACTATTGTCAACTATTGCATCTGCATTGCAACTCCATCTTAATGGCTGTCGCTGAGAATTTATTGAAATGGATTTTCCACCATACCCATCTATTCTCTAAACTACATGAACTTAGCTCTCCCCAGATATGTTGTTAGTATGTTTGCTACCTGATCACATATGGGAACATATTGCAGTTGGACTACCCCACGTTGAACACGATATTTGATTAAATGACATCTGATATCAATGTGCTTTGACATATAATGAAGTAATAGATTCTCATAGAGTTTTGTGCAACTTTGATTATCACAGTAAATATTGGTCGCTCCCATCCGCTTACTAAAAAAACTCACCAACAATTTACTAACCCATATGGCTTTGCACGTGGCTGTGCTAGTCACCATTTATTCTTCTTCTGCTGAGCTTAGTGCTACTCACTTTTGCTTCCTACTGCACTAAAAGATCATCCCTGATCCAACAATGAAGCAATACCCAGAGTTACATTTCTTGTCTATTGAGTCACTGTTTTGTCATCATTTTCGCTTGTCTTTGACGTTCATTAGGTCATTATTTCCAACCATCCATTGCACCATTTCACTCACTTACCACCATTTTTAACATAATTCTTTGTTACGTATATCTATATGTCTAAGTGGTTAATTAACATAGCTTTCCTTTATTTTTTAGTAGATTAAGAAGAATTTTGCATGATTTTAACTAATGGCAATTTAGCAAGTTCAAGTTTCTACAAATTTCTTAAGTTCCTGTAGCTACCTCCATGGTTCAGGTCATAGCACCACTGTAGAATGAAATCCAACACATGGACATTGCTTTTAGAAGCTCCAATATGGATTTTCATTGGTCAAATTCCACCTTGATCGCACATGTGGACTTTGAGCCAAAGATCAAGGAAAAATCAAAGCACTTTTGACTAGTCAACTTCAAACGTTTTTTCTAAGTAAATGAAAATCAATCTCAGGACAATAAAACATGGGTTTTGTTCAAAATGGGCCAATTAAGATTATTATGAGAAAATTTCCCAAATTCGTTACCATTTAGGAGATATTTCAGGTTCTTTGGAGCCCTATTTTGAAATTGTGTGAGCAAAGAATGCACCTATGTGTCAATAAACGCACAACCAAGAAAACAGAGGTTGGAATGGATTGTGCTTCATTATGTTTGTGGGAACTTGGTGTCCATTCAATTTTGATATTTAACCATATGAATCTCCATGAATTTACATTGTAATTAATATATAAACATGCCAATGAAATAGAGAAGGGGGTAATTTTTTTTATGTTACACTAATATTGTGTTAAAAACTCTATATTTATTACTTGAATGAAGATGTGTATTAAAATTCCAATGTGTAGTTGGTTGATACCTAAAGTCGAGACCATTTTTTGTGGAGGGCCCCTGCAACAGAAGAGGTTATGTTTTATTTTATATTTTTCAATTAGATTCTTTCATAGTTTTGATTTTGTAGATTCAATTGTTATGTTTTTATTATGATATTTCATTCTCGTTTCATTCTAGATGCTTAAATCATCTCTGTCATCTCTTCAATTAGTTTCCAACATTCTATAGCATAAGTGTTTGTATCTTTATATCTTAATTAGTTTCCAACAGTCCATAATATAGGAACGCTCCTGATTCTAGTTCGTTTCCATGGTTTTTAGCATAGAATTTTCGGTTAAATAGATGAAAGATTATTTCTAGAATTTTCATCTCATTTCCAACATTTCCTTTTCAATTACAATAGATGATAAACCAGAGTAGATTTTTTTTCTTTTGAAGATAGATTAAATCATTTTTTTACGTAGATGTTTATCATAGATTAGATTTTCCTTCTTTCATCTAAGCAATCGAAGATTTCTTTCAAATAGATTCTTTCTTGCAAATTGAGTAGTTTGTTTTTCGATTCTAATTTAAAGATTCTTTTTCTAAGTTTAAAATTGTAATTACTTTATAATGATTTCAATAATTTATAAATTCCTTTATTTTCATTAATATAAAATTCATTCACATAAAAATTTCCAAAATAGATAAATAAATATTGAATTTGTTTCTTTTTTTAGAATTTTAGTTTTTCTTCTTAATTAATTCTTAGAAAGTAAATTGGTTAAGATTTAAAAATAGATTCAACCCACTTAAATTAGAATTTAGTTTAAATCATCATAATAAACTGAGAGTAAGAATGGCTGCTAGCATATATAGTGCATTGCACTTCATAAATTTACCAACTCTAGTCGATAATTTATGCTTGCCATTCAAGAACATTAAATTGACTAAACATTTTGGATTCATCGTTGGGGAAGTGTAGATATGATCCTTTTTCTCTCTTAAAAAAAGAACAAATAAACAAACTTCAATCACCTACCACCACCACTATATGACATGGTGCAGTAAGAGCCACACATCCACATCATGAATTCCTAGTTTTGCAGGTAGAAGAAGAGGTGACAAAGGAGGGAGAAGAAATTACTGAAGATGATGATAATGAGGAAGATCCTTTTGATTTTTCCATTCAAGAAACTTATATCAATGTTCATATGAAGAACATCCCTCCCTCCGTACTTCCTAACTTCAAAGGTATGAGATCAGAAGACCTAGAAAATTTTCTTTTTGAATTTGAAATAATTTGTAGATCTTATGGCTACTCATTACACATTCAAAAAATGAATTTGTTTCCAACAACATTGAAGGATAAATCTCTTAGATGGTTCATGAATTTAGGAACAAATTGTATAAGGACATGGGATGATATGAAAAGAGTATTTTTGGAAAAATGTAAAGATTATTTCATACACGATGACCTTAGAAACAAAGTCTTTAAGATGAACCAAAAAGAGGATGAAAACCTAGAAGACTTAGTGGAGAGATTTACTTATAATATCAAAAGATCTAAATTGCATAATTTAGGATTAGACACATTAAAAACTCTCTTACTAAATGCTATAAAGGATGAATTGATTAATCTTCTTAACTTGGTCGGAAAATGAGATCTCTCTCTATCTCCATTTCATGAGATTTGTGAACTATGCAAGAACATATCAAGAGGAAAAGAAAAGTATGTAAGATTCCCTCAAGTTCCATTTATGGCAAGAGTTAGTAAATTGACAACAGGATTGGTAAGTCAAACTAAACTTAACAATTTACTAAACATTCTTGGTAATTTAAATGAACATATTGACATTCTAATAATGCAAAACAAGCAAAAACTTGAGAATGTTGTGTCATTTATATTTTGTCCTAAATGTAGAATGAAACATGCTTTGCATGAATGTCCACTTGAGAGCATTAAAATTTGTAAATTTTCTGCACAATCACATACTACTGAATATCTCCCATCATTACCAGGGTTGAAGGAATTTTACCGAAAGGATAACAGAGTAAATCGAGTAAAAAAACAACTCTGTTATGTAGCTCCAAGAGGGCTATGGCAGCCTCATCAACCCAATATGATGCAATATCCTCATGCACAATTTCAAGTTTATGCACAATAGTCTCAAGGTAATCGGAATACGCCCTTACATTTGCAACCTTATCAATCCCAACCTCAACACCAATCTTGGCAACAAAGATGACAAAGGCCATACAGAGGAAATCCACCATGTCCTCAATATTTTCCTTACTATCCTCAATACCAACATCAATGTTATCCATACTATTCACCTCCACTAGAGCATCAGTTTTACCCTCAGTTGACCTCAATTCAACCTTTCCCATTACCATGCACACAAACACCCCAAAGATCCATTCCCACTACACTACGTGCACAACCATTTCGAATTTCCAACAATAAAACACCTAAATCCACTTACAATGTTGAGGTATTGAAAAATGATTCACCAACTGCCATTAAAGAACAACAACCAGATAAAGAAGACTCAGATAAGGTCCAAGAATCATGGATGCCTATAAATAAAGAGCAGTTCTTGGAACGTAAGATTGAAAATTTTCATGCATCCTATCACGAGATTCTATGAATGGAGATCACATATCTGAGGACTTGCATGGCATGATAGAAGGAAGCCAAGGAAAACAAGATTACATTAAATCTTGGTTCATTATAGTAATCGGATCCCAATGCTCAATTCTTCAATATATTTTGACATCATCCCAATCAAGGAAATTGATCTCTCATGATACATATCAAAGAGTATATATCAAACCTGCATATGAGTTTATCTATCATCTTGTTACACACATGGTTCCATTGGAAGTATTCATATGCTTGAATGAGTCTTCTTTCAAGTAGAGTAGGACATATAAAAAATAAAAATAAAAATAAAAATAAAGGGAAAGAGAAGAATAAGTCCTATTGTGAAAACCAGCTTGTTGGCATAATTGGACATGAACTTTGCTTGAAAACCAGGAAACTGGCAAGCAACCCTCACAATAAGTTCTAAAATTTTATGATGGTTTCAATCTTTTATTATGGTTCTTCAAATCATTTTTGGTTCTATGGTCAAGTTGGTTGATGTGGGATTTCTTAAGGCGAACCTTCCAACAGATCTTGTCCCATTGACCTCAACAACTTTTCTGGGATCAAGATCACAAATTGTTTAGAGTGCCTTGGAAATTGCATACATCAATGGCAAGCCTCCTCGTTGACAACAATGGGAATGCAACAATGTATCTTGATTGTCAGATCTTGGAGGACACTTGACTTCAACACATTCATTCATCCCTGTCAAGATGCACTTAGGTACCTTGACACTCATTTACATTATCGGTGAGTTTTCTTGCATTGTTTAACAATTTTCATTGATGATCGATAATTCAATGATTTCTTTCCATGCTCGACCTCAGCACATTCATTCACATGCAAAGACTTGTACCGTGATTTTTGGTTTTGGATGAAGATTAATGGTTTTATGGAATCAATAAAAACTTCAAGCAGTGTATTTTATTGGTTTCTTGTAGGAGCATGTTCATCTTTTTGTCATTCAACAACAACACGATGGCACCATTACAACTTTTTCATTCATTTCATTTTCAACCAAAATAATAAATTATGGCCTATTTTAGTCAATAGGAATTACGTATCATGGTTTCTACTTCAAAATACAGTAAACAATACAAGTAAGAAGTTCCAACTCATAGAAAACAGCTTTATGGAAAAATTGACATTTTCTACAACAACTATGAAAAGTTGCAATTTTTGCAGCAACTGCTGTAACAACCTGTTTTTGTTGTAGAAGTTTTTTCCAGAGGCAGCTTTCGCACAAATATTCCAAGAGATTGGAGCAGAAATAAAAAATTATGAGTTTCTGGGTTTTCTCATAATATGGTAAATTGAATAATACGTGGGAAAATTAAAAAAAAATGCAATTTACTAGGATATTTCAATAGGGTTTTAACGCAGATTTTCACTTTTTTACAATTGTGGACAGATTAGGCCATATTTTAGTATTTTTTCACAACAACATATTTTCTTCATCAAAATAGGATTTTGAAGGCATGAAGCAATAAAAAAGTTAAAAATACACCATTTTCCTTTTGAATAACTCAATTTAGCCTTAAAATGAGTTTGTGGCATATGTTTTTGTTGCCACATTCAGTACTGTGAAGGGTGAAACAAGTCAGAAATTGATTTGATCATAACTTGGGAACACTGGACCTATTGGTCATGAAATTTTTATGGTAAATTAATTAAGGTAGGGTAAATAAATACACAAAATTTCAAGCAATTCCAGTGTGTAATTTTCAAGAAGTTTCTGACTTTAACCTACAACCATTTCTCAATTTTCTTGGGATCCGTGCACCCATTGGCTGCGATTGTTTGTGGGAAGATGCATAAAATGGGTGGTAACAACTTTAGAAAAATTCAGGAGAATCTGATTTACCATTTGAGAGAAATTGCAAAAACAAGTCGGTTACATGAAAATGATACATTTCGTAGAACAAGGTCAAAGTGATGGAGAAACATACCTGAGAAAAATCAACACCCACAACTGCTACTTCAGCATTTCAAGTTCTTCAAAAGATAGTATTGAGGTAAACACTTGCATAATACTTTTTAATCTATTAAAAATCTAGGAAAATGTGAAAATAGCCACTTCAATTACCATTCATGCAATTCATCTTCTCCATCATTGTCCTACCCCTCATGAACATTTTTCATCTTTGAATTAAACACTCAACCATATTTTCATTTATTGATCTATCCCTCACATCAAATTCATGCCCTCTCCACAAGCCTTATCATCAAGAAGTAGTGCAATATATTCAAAAGTCATTATGCAAATATTTTGAGTATGAAAGCTTGGCATGGCAGTGATCCATAGTAGAAGTCATCATGAATATCTTGCAGTCCCTAAGTTTGAAATATGATATCAATCTACTAGCTTTTGGAAATTTGAATATGATGTGCTTAAGAGGTAGCTTCAATACAAATTTGAAGTGTTTGGAGCAAAGGTTGATTGAAGACATGCTTGTGAATGAATGAAAGCCTTAGTTGGTGGTCATCACTTTTATTGTGTATAAATGATAGACCTCAATGTATTATTTGGCGATGTTTTGATCCATTGTCTATTTCTTCAAAAGAGAAAATAGTTGCATGCACTCCTTTCTTAGATCATTTGTTAAAAAAAAATAGAGGTCAATGAAATCTACTATGTTTTGACTCCTCTACTAGGCAAGAGATGGATTTAGCTAAGGTATGTGTTGAAATTGTAACTCATAAAGTTTTTAATAGCAAAAGAGATGTTCAAAAAACTCTGAAGTACAAGAGTAAGAGTTTACCACAGGGGTAAAAACAAAATGGCAGAAAGTTCTTTTAATATCATAAAGCAAATGCAACAGGAGCTTAGACAACACAAAAATTCTTTCTCTTCTTTACATATTCAACACATATTCATCAAGGCTCATGTGGAGTACATTGATACCCTATCTCAGCATGCAAACAAAAGGATTTGAGGCACACCTCAAAAAGGATGGTAATAAATATGATTCACATTGAAAAGGATTAATTTAAGCCTTGAATGTGTGGTTATTACTCCAAGTTACCACAATGATTCAATCATTTCATCAACCTTTTATTCCTCTTGGAATCTCTTCTATGGGTTCATTGTCCCTTGGTTGAAAAAATCTTGTATGGTGGAGATGGTTTTATTGGTTCAACTCCATTTCTTGGACATTTTATGGTCTAATTGCAGCAGAATTAGGTGATGTGGATTCTAGGATGAATAGAATAGAATAAAAATGCAAAAACAGTATATTTTGGGAGAAGCTACTTCTTGGGAGTTGTATTTTACATGGTGTGCATTTATATTTGATTTTCTTTGATGTTTAATTTTCCATTAAAACATTCAAATTTCAGATTTAGGCATCAAAAAAATGGGTGATGGAAATTAGCTTTATTCCATGGAAATTAGACTTGTTTTGGATTCATGCTCTCATGAAGTTGGAAAGAAGAAAAGACAGGTGTTATAAGAAGAAATTCATTGATAAGATTAACCAACATCTTTTAAAGAAGCACTATTCAAGAATGAAATAGGACAATCTTGTGTGGATAAAGAAAAGAGGTATATGATTTCATTTTTGAGACTCAACTTTCATGAGTACATGTAAATATCTCAATGTGGTGGAGATGTTGGGTTACTGATTTGTCATCATTTTCGCTTGTCTTTGATATTCATTAGGCCATTATTTTCAACCATCCATTGCACCATTTCACTCACTTACCACCATTTTTACCATAAGTCTTCATGACATGTATCTATATGTCTAAGTGGTTAATTAACATATTTTCCCTTTATTTTTAGTACACTAGGAAGAATTTCGCATGATTTTAACTAATGACAATTTTGCAAGTTCAAGTTGTTGCTTATTTGTCAAGTTTTTGTAGCTACCTCCATGGTTGAGGTAGTAGCACCACTCTAGGATGAAATCCAACACATGGAAATTCTTTCTAGAAGCTCCAATATGGATTGTGATTGGGCAAATTCCACCCAGCTTGCACATGTGGACCTCGAGGCAAAGATCAAGGGAAAATTGGAGCAGTTTTGACCATTCAACTTCAAACGCTTTTTATGAGCAAATGAAAGTGAATATCAGAAAACAAAAACATGGGTTTTGTTTAGAACGGGCCCAATTAAGATTTTTATGAGTGCTTTTCCAAAATTCGCTACCATTTGGGAGATATTTCAGGTTATTTGGAGCTATATTTTGTAGTTGCGTGAGAAAACAGTGCACCTAAGTGTCAATAAATGCCTAGTCAAACAAAAAAAGGTTGGAATGAATTGTCCTTCATCAAATACATGGAAACTAGGTGTCCATTCAGTTATGATATTTAGCCATATGAATCTCCATGAATTTACATTATAATCCCTATATAAACAAGCCATTGAAACAAAGAAGGCAGTAATTTTTTATGCAACTATACTACTGTGTTAAAAACTCTATTTTTATTACCTAAATGAAGATGCATATTAAACCTCCAATGCGCAGTTAGTTGATACCTGGAGTTGAGACCATATGTTGCAAAGGGCCACTACAACACAAGAGGTTGAGTTGAGACCATATGTTGCAAAGGGCCACTACAACACAAGAGGTTTTGTTTTATTTTATATTTTGTAATTAGATTCTTTCTTAGTTTTGTTTTCATCAATTGTTATGTTTTTATTATGATATTTCATTCTAGACACTTAAATCATCTATGTCATCTCTTTAGTTAGTTTCTAGAATTCTACAGCATAAGTGTTTGTATCTTTAGATCTTAATTAGTTTCCATCATTCCATAACATAGGTACTCTGTAGATTCTACTTCGTTTCCATGGCTTTTAGCATAGAATTTTGGCTTAAATAGATGAAAAATTATTTCTAGAATTGTCGTTTCATTTCGAGCATTTCCTTTTCAATTACAATAGATGTCAAGCCAACATAGATTTATTTTCATTTGAAGATAGATTAACTATTTTTTTGCATAGATGTTTATCATATATTAGATTTTCTTTCTTTCATCTAAGCAATAGAAGATTTCTTTCAAATAGATTCTTTCTTCCAAATTGAGCAGTTTCGTTTTCGATTGTAATTTAAAGATTCTCTTTTTGAGTTTAAAATTGTAATTTCTTTCTAATGATTTCAATAATTTAGCAATTTGTTTATTTCCATTCATATAGATTTCATTCACATAAAAATTTCCAAAAGACATAAAAATATTGAAGTTGCTTCTTTTTCTTCAAAATTTTAGTTTTTATTCTTAATTCATTCTTAGCAAGTAAATTGGTTAAGGTTTAAAAATAGATTCAACTCACTTAAATTAAAATTCAGTTTAAATCATCATGATCTTTTACATTTTATCATAAAGGACAAACAAAACATAAAATGACAATCATCATAATAAACTCAGAGTAAGAATGTATTCTAGCATATATAGTGCATTACGCTTCATAAGTTTACCAATTCCTATCGATAATTTAAGCTTGCAATTTAAAAACATTAAATTGACTAAACATTGTCCATTGAGCTACCTGCCCAATCTGCATCTATGAATCCGATCAACCTAACATCATCTTCTCGAGTATATTTTAACCTGAGTCC
The DNA here is from genome assembly GCA_000404065.3 of Pinus taeda. NCBI lineage: Eukaryota > Viridiplantae > Streptophyta > Pinopsida > Pinales > Pinaceae > Pinus > Pinus taeda. The sequence goes on along the minus strand of APFE030937241.1, from coordinate 25,260 downwards.
CACTATTCCATGCACATATATGAGAATGTGCCTAACTACTACCAAATGTACCCTTTTTGGTTCTACCATGAACTGATTAAGGGTATTCACAGTGAAACAAATGTCTAGTCTGGTCTTGACCAGATACATGAGTGACCCAATTAGCTGTTTGTACAAGGTGGGGTTGACTTCCTTGTCCTTTGAAGAATATATATTTTTCCGGTTTGTAATCATGGGTGTCAACATGGGTTTGAAATCATGCATTCTTATGTTGTAGCATATCTCCCTTTTTTGAGGAAAATTTCCCCATTCTTCTGCCAAACTTCCAACCCAAAAAAATAGTGCATCAACCCCGTATCCTTCATATCTAATTTTGTTGCAAGGTTCCTTTTGTATTCTTTTATGCACCTTAATGATCCTGTCAAAAAAGATCATCTACATATAAAACCAGAATGAGAGGCTCATTCTCCATCATTAGGTAGTAGATATTGGGATCTACATCACTTTTGATGAATCCCAACTCCTATAAGTAACTTTCAATCTGAACATACCATGCATTGGGTATTTTCTTGAGCCTGGATAGGCCTTTCTTCAATTTGCATACGTGATTGTGTCTCTCATGAGTTTTGAATCCTCCACACTTCTCTCTGTACACCACTTCTTTTATCACCTCATTCAAGAATGTTGTCTTGAAATCCATTTCGCAAATTTTTCCATCCCATCTATGCTGCTATGGATATTACGGGTCTGATAGATGTATATCTGGAAACTGGGGCGAAGGCCTCCTCATAGCCTATTCCTTCTTATTGTCCATACCCCTTTTCCGTGAATCTAGCCTCGTACTTCTCTACACTACCAGTTGTAGCATACTTGATCTTGTAGATCCATCTGGAACCCACAACTGATCTATCTTCAAGTCTATTCACCACATCGCAAACATCATTTGTCATGGTAGAATTGTACTCTTCTACCATGGCATCTACCCACACCTGATGTTGTGCGACTTAATGAAAATTGGAGGGTTCTACAACCTTAGCTACCATGGCCTGGAATCTGTTTGGCTATCTGCGTAGCCTCTTGTCTGTTCTAGGAGCCTTAAAAAATTATTTTGCATCCTTTAAGGCTTGACGCACTTCCCTATTAGTCCTACAACTGGTGTTGGGAGGTTCAATCTATTCTTCTTCCTGTTTCTACAAGTCTGTCTGCTAAGAACTTCCTAGATCTCCTACTACTGAGGAGATGTTGATACTAGTCAGTGTACTCAAATCATGTGACTATCTGCCTACTTGTTCTCCTCGTGGTCGCTGCTACTACTGGACTAATGGAACATCTGATGACTGATCTCTTGCAAGAATCTCTCGAGATCTTCTGAAAGCTCTGTCTTCCATGAACTTTACATATTTCCTTACTACAATCTTCCTGCTACCAAGATCGTAGATTTTGTATACCTTTGAGGTCTCGTTATACCCTACGAGATACCCATTTTCTATAGTTTGATCCAATTTACTGCACTTTTCATATTGAATGTGACAATAGGCTACATTCTCGAATATCATCAAATTACTTACCTTGGTTTTTTTCCCATTGAAGACTCCCTCTGGCGTTTTCTTTCCCAAAGCTCTGTGAGGTGTCTTATTTTGAATGTAGGCTGTTATGTTGCATGCTTCTGCCCGTGAAAATCTAGGAAGATTTTGATCATACAACATTGCCTTTGCTCCCCCGACTATAGTTTTGTTCTTCCATTCTGCTACTCAATTCTGTTGTGGATTGTATGGAGTTGTCCACTCTCTTTTGATTCCTTCCTTTGTAGAGAAATATGTGAAGTCTCTATCCATGTATTCTCCACCGTTATCTAAACATAGTACCTTGATATTCTTCCCTATCATGTTTTCTACAGGAACCTTGAATTCTCGAAAAAGATCAAAGTCCTCATCTTTGGTATTTAAGAAGTAGATCTAGGTTTTCTTAGAATTGTCATCAATAAGTTGATGAAATAATCATTACCACTAAGAGCTCTAGTGGAGATAGGGCTGCAAATATCTGAGTGTATCAATCCCAACACGCCTTTGGCTCTGCTGTCACTTCTAGGAAGCACTGCTTTTGCGTACTTCCCAAGTACACATCCTCGGCATAGATCACCGTACTCATTGCTGAGAGTTGGAACTCCTATTATAGTCTCTCTAAGCATCCAAAGTGCTCCATGGTGCAAGTGCCCCATCCTCTTGTGCCTTAGTTCATTCAGCTCCTTCCTACTGTTGTCATTATTGGCTTTCAATAGCACTGGATAATCAATTTGCAACCTATATAGTGTGTTTCTTCAAGATCCAATCTATCTCACCTTCTTCTAGGTGGTATGCTTGACATACACTTTCCTTCCCACAAAATACACATCATATCCCTTGTCATGCAACTAGGATACTCAAATTAGGTTCATACCCAATCCCGACACATGCAACACATTTATGGCACTAGTACCAGTCATGCTGCTGTATGAAAATCTATGGTGCCTCTCCATACTGGAGTAGACTTAGTTCTATTTCCCATAGTGATATGGAAGTACATTTTCTCCTCTTGACAGCTCAAGAAATTGTTTAGAGAGTTTTCGGCGTAATCACATAGATATTTTTTTGTCGACGTCTTTTGAACCAACAAGTGTGGTTCATCGTCAGGACAAGTTGAAGAACCAATCCAGCTTAGCTTGTTAAATAGTATGTGCAGAGACTCCAACGGCTATATTGCCAACGACTAATTTTGACCTAATAACCCGAGTCAAACCAATAATAACCTTGTTATATTTAATTATTATTATTTTAAGAAATTAGTTAAATTAGGTAAATTATATAATAAAAGAACTAAATAAATGTGTATAAATATCCAAAACCTAGCTAATTTAAATTAAAATATTATCATTGGTATATCATAATAATATTATTATTTATCATTTGAAACTAAATTAATAAATTTTATATTTAATATAATAATTTACCTATAATAATGTACCTATAATATTAATTTAGTTTGAGTTAGTCGTATAATGTACCTATAATATTAATTTAGTTTGAGTTAGTCGTTTTTATGTATATGCATTTATAAGCAAGTACATTAACAAATAAATACTTTAATTATAAATTTGCCTAATTTAACGAGTTTCCATAAATAAGAGTAATTTAATATATCAAGATTATTATTTATTTGACTAAGTATTTGTTAATAATATTGGTGGAATAATAAATTATTAAATAAATTTGGATTATTTAATAAATATAAATTATTAAATTAATTGAAAATTTTTTTGTATTAATTTAATTTCAAATGACCATTAGATTAAAAGGATAAATAAAAATATTACTAAATAAATATTCTTTGTACCAATGATAATATTTTAATTTGAATTAGTTAGGTTTTGGGATATAGTTATACATTTATTAATTTAATTAGGTTAACAATTGAATACTTTTATTTACCTAATTTGTTGGAATGATAAATTTAATTTATTTAATAAATATAAATTATTATATTAAATATAAAATTTATTAATTTAGTTTCAAATGATAAATTAAAAATATTATTATGATATACCAATGATAGTATTTTAATTTAAATCAGCTAGGTTTTGGTTATTTATACACATTGATTTAGTTCTTTTATTATATAATTTACCTAATTTAACTAATTTCTGAGAATAATAATAATAATTAAATATAACAAGGTTATTATTGGTTTGACTCGGGTCATTTGGTAGATTTTTTGTTGTCAATATATTTGTTGGAATCTCTTGTCATACTATTTATCAAGCTAAGCTTGATTTGTTTTTCCACTTGTTATATTATGTTTTTCTTTGTTGGTCAATTTCGTTAAAAAGAATATCTAGGGTTCCGCTGACACTCCTATACAATGTTATGGATCGCAGAAGTCTAAATTCCTTAGATAGCCATTGTTTAAACAAAATTCACCCTAGGTTGTCTTATGCATTTTCAGGAACCATGTTGATAGAAAGAAAAGATGTCATTGAGAGATCCCCAATGAATATGTCTCATTGTCCACATTCCATGCATTTTTAGTAACCATATTGGTAGAAAAGAACGATACCATTGAGAAATCATTCTCAAACTTGGTAGAAACTTGTTCATACAAGTTTTTTGTAAAAGTTGCTACCTGTTTTTGCTATTGCTTCCCTTTACTCTCCTTATCTAGACAATATGATGTATAATGGTTATGCTTATGGCAAGTGAAACACTTGATTTGATTCATGTCCTTTCCTGGCTTTGAGTTTGACTTGTTACTCTTTCCTTTATCCTTGTTGAGTCATTTAATTTTTCCTTTAATTATTTGACCAAATGTAGTTGGGATCTTGTCATCACACTTATCGTTGGTTTTTAACTGCATCAGAGTCTCCTCTTAAATACAATCCTCCCACAACCTTTCAAAGTTAGGAATGTTGTCATGCGTAGAAACATCTTAGATAAATGGTTCATGTGAAGTTGTAATCCATTCCATTCCATGTATACCAAATTTGCATTTGTAATATTATCCCCAACTATTGCAAGTTGATCACGAATATAAATGACCTTGCTAATATAACTGCTGAATATGGTATAATATTCTCTAGGGGTATGAGTTCATTTTGCAATATCGTCTACCTATTTATGTTCCCACTATGGTAGAGGCCAACTAGGGCATCAAACATCTCCTTTATTGTTTTCTTTTTTAATATACGAGGAATCAAATGGTCCTTTATGGTATTCATAATCTTCCTCTTCACCCTGGCTTACTTATTTATGTTATCACTATGGTATATGCCAACTAGGGCATCAAACATCTCCTTTATTGTTTTCTTTTTTAATATATGAGGAATCAAGTGATCCTTTATGGTATTCATAATCTTCCTCTTTGCCTTCGCTTACTTATCAGCTTACCACTACCACAAATCTGTAGGCTAAGCATAACATCATTGACAATATCACACTGATCATTCTCTTCTAATAAATTGTAACACTCACTTTGTATGACAATAAATTTGAGTTTCCATCTAATCTATCCTCAAATTTGATGCTAGATTAGGCCATTTTTGAGATCTAATGTATAAATTCCCAGATCTAAAAATTAATCCTTAAAATAAAGATTGAAACCCTCTAACTACTAGTTCTTTTTGGCAATTAATTGATCGCTATAAACCATTGAGAATATCAGTAAGAGAAAAGCTTTGATACCATGTACATTTTTCAATCCTAGTTGACTGTTTTTTTAGTGCTCTTTCATTAGATAAGTAAAAAAAATGTATTTAACAAAAAAATAATTTTTTGAACATTCAATTAATGTCACACTAGTTGAAAAATGAATAATGAATGAAATAAAAAACACATAGAGGTATTTCTCCATTGAATCTTATTTCCCTTCCTTCGGAAAAGCCAACAAGGTGACCTTTACAACCTACCTTTAACTAGCAACTGTATGGTCATTAAATCCCCTAGATTTGAAGTGTACAACTCATGTAAGAAAGGAAAAAGTTGAAAAAATACAATACATTAGTATGAATTGCTCTGTCGTGCCATTTTTTACTCTTCCTCTTCTATCAACACTAAAGCATACTTAAGCAATCGTTAAAGACAAAGTATGACATATATGGAAAATATTGCTATAGTTGTATAGAGTCTATTATATTGGCTAGTAACTTCAACAATCTATTCCTTTATCCTTGAATGCAATTTGTCCTATGTTATCTTTCTTTCTCTCTTTTATTATGAGATTGACCTCTCCTATCTTGTCCTATTTATGATTTTGAAATAATATAACTAATGCCTTGAATCTTAGCAACTAATATCCTCAATCTTAGTTTCCACCTATCTTAATAATGAGATTTAAATAATAAGTCTCATGTCTACGTTGAATTTTGTCAATTTTTTTTATAAATTATATATAATTTTTTTTTATAAATTATATCATATTCGTATGTCAATAATTTTATTTATAAAAAATAAAAATTTAATTATGTATAACATTATAATCTTTAATTCATAAATATGTATTTTACAATATTTCAAGTAATTGTAAAAATAATTATTCTCCCAACCCACTACATTTTTCCAATTTTTCTCCCACCATGCCTTTATCCATCACCCCTGAACCATGCCTATATCCATCACCAAGTGCTCCACCATCTACCCAGGAAGGGCAGTCTTCTCCATTGCCTTAGATCTTCATGGTGAGAATGAGTAGTTGATCAAAAGCTTATCATTAATTAACGAAATTGATTATATGCATTTTGGATTTCACAACTAATTGGTTATTGAATTTTTGCAGCAATATCACTTTGGAAATGCACTTGGGAGTGCCAAGAGTGGCGATGGTGACTTATACACCCAATTTCTAGATCAGTCGTGAGGCGGCATTTCCATAACGTCATTCATGGGCATGAACTTCCATTATCTATGTTGGGAATGAAGTTCCATTTTGTAGAAAAGAAAAATGTATAACTAGACAAATTTGGAATACAAATACATGAATTTGAACTTGTGTGTATGACAATGTCTTCATTGACTTTTAAATTCATGATGTGGATTTGATGTTATATTCTATCAATGTTACATTAGTTTTGAGGAATGTAGTTAGAATTTATTTATTTGTTTCATTTACAACTTATCAAGTTTGCAAGTTAAGTTATTTTTATATTTATATCTTACTCAATGTTGCACGCATGAAAAAACATATCATTACCAAGGAACTTTGCTTAGTTATAATAATACATGTATCATGTACATGAAGAGAGCATATATATGGATTTAGATTTATTTTAATTTTTTATTTATGAAAAAAGAAAACTAAAGTTGAATTTATGAAAAAAGAAAAGTACACTATACATGCCATATAAGAAAATATGCAAAAATAGATAATGATTTGAGCCTTTACCACTTAACTACTAACATTTAAAGATGAAAACTTTATTGATAAGTGGTGTAGTATTATTTAAGTTTTATTATTATTGTTATATATATAATATATATATATATATATCTATATATATATATATATATATATATATATATATATATATATATTAACAATTCCTTTATTTATCTTTGGAGCCCTGTAACATAATGTACACAACTCAATGCAACATAATGTCTTACGTAAATTCCATTAGGTAGATCAAATTAAGTATCCTATTGAACTTTACAATACCTTATAGAATATGTGCCACATGTCAAGTTTAGGTAGCTCAGAGTGGATAGAGACAAAGACAACACAATTGAGAGGGTTTACATTTTGTAATAGCCCATGGACCACATGTCTTAGGTAACTACATAGATAATGTCTTCTCCGTTGCACTTGCATTATTTCAATTCGAGATAAAAGAGGACATAGTAGATTCACCTTTCGAATGAATTTTCTTTTGAAAGGGTTTTCTAGGAAATAATTGGCATTCATTGTGGTTTGTGAGTGATTGTGAATACTTTTCTTTATTTTTCACATTTAACTTATTGCATACATAAACAACAAAATTGGTAATAAGGGATCTCGAATCTAAAGGAATTAACCCTTCATAGTATAGATTTATATTTAAGTAACATCTACGTTTTGATGGACTATCTAGTGGAATATCCATGATAGTTTATAGATCAACTATGGTTAAGGACCTAATGTACATGAACAAGATAAACAACATGGATGATAAGAGAATCCCCAAAAAAAAATTGAACTCTATCCATTACTATCAACACCTTAAGCAAAGATGGCATCAAGATGATGTGTTGGTTAAATCATTAGGGAATATAGGAGGATGTCATCCTACCCATATGGCTTGCCTCAGCACAGGGGTTGGGTTGCGGCAAGCCATAAATCCCATGCTATAGGGATTTTAATGCCTTATAGTATGCCCTTTTAAGTATGACCACAACCATTTCATGCCATGGTAATCGGCCACAATAAATGTGGTTACGACATCTACACATCACTGGTTTCGTGCGATGAGATCAACCAAAACGGAAACAACATCATACGGAAAGGATTTTTGATACGACCATTATATTACATTGAATGCAATAGCATTAAATATTACATTCCGATCGTACGTGTCAATTCAATCCGAATTTGGTTTTTGTTTGTATCATATTTGTTAAACTTTTATTTTATTTTATTTATGATAAGTGTTTAAAACGAGTAATGTTAAACCTATAAAGGACTTTTTTTAAGAATATTTATCTCAATTACTATGTTAATTCTGAATTTTTTTATCTATATTATAATATTTTTCAAATAATTAGAAAAATATATAAATTTATTATTAATTATTAATTTATAAATTATTATTTTACAATTACTTTTGATATTGTAAATACATATTTATGAATTAAATATTAATGTTATAATAATTAAATTTTATTTTTTTTTATAAATAATAATTATTGACATATGGAATGATATATTTTATTAAAAAAAATAAAATTATTATATATAATTTATAAAAAAAATTGACAAAATTCAACGTAGACATGAGACTTATTATTTAAATCTCATTTATTAAGATAGGTGGAAACTAAGATTGAGGAGATTAGTTACTAAGATTCAAGGCATTAGTTATATTATTTCAAAATCATAAATGGGACAAGATAGGAGAGGTCAATCTCATAATAAAAGAGAGAAAGAAAGATAACATAGGACAAATTGCATTCAAGGATAAAGGAATAGATTGTTGAAGTTACTAGCCAATATAATAGACTCTACACAACTATAGCAATATTTTCCATATATGTCATACTTTGTCTTTAACGATCGCTTAAGTGTGCTTTAGTGTTGATAGAAGAGGAAGAGTAAAAAATGGCACGAAGGAGCAATTCATACTAATGTATTGTATTTTTTCAACTTTTTCCTTTCTTACATGAGGTGTACACTTCAAATCTAGGGGATTTAATGACCATACAGTTGCTAGTTAAAGGTAGGTTGTAAAGGTCACCTTGTTGGCTTTTCCGAAGGAAGGGAAATATGATTCAATGGAGAAATACCTCTATGTGTTTTTTATTTCATTCATTATTCATTTTTCAACTAGTGTGACATTAATTGAATGTTCAAAAAATTATTTTTTTGTTAAATACATTTTTTTTACTTATCTAATGAAAGAGGACTAAAACAACAGTCAACTAGGATTGAAAAATGTACATGGTATCAAAGCTTTTCTCTTACTGATATTCTCAATGGTTTATAGCGATCAATTAATTGCCAAAAAGAACTAGTTGTTGGAGGGTTTCAATCTTTATTTTAAGGATTAATTTTTAGATCTGGGAATTTATGCATTAGATCTCAAAAATGGCCTAATCTAGCATCAAATTTGAGGATAGATTAGATGGAAACTCAAATTTATTGTCATACAAAGTGAGTGTTACAATTTATTAGAAGAGAATGATCAGTGTGATATTGTCAAGGATGTTATGCTTAGCCTACAGATTTGTGGTAGTGGTAAGCTCATAAGTAAGCGAAGGCAAAGAGGAAGATTATGAATACCATAAAGGATCACTTGATTCCTCATATATTAAAAAAGAAAACAATAAAGGAGATGTTTGATGCCCTAGTTGGCATCTACCATAGTGATAACATAAATAAGTAAACCAAGGTGAAGAGGAAGATTATGAATACCATAAAGGACCATTTGATTCCTCGTATATTAAAAAAGAAAACAATAAAGGAGATGTTTGATGCCCTAGTTGGCCTCTACCATAGTGGGAACATAAATAGGTAGACGATATTGCAAAATGAACTCATACCCCTAGAGAATACTATACCATATTCAATAGTTATATTAGCAAGGTCATTTAGATTCGTGAACAACTTGCAATAGTTGGGGATAATATTACAAATGCAAATTTGGTATACATGGAATTGAATGGATTACAACTTCACATGAACCATTTATCTAAGATGTTTCTACGCATGACAACATTCCTGACTTTGAAAGCTTGTGGGAGGATTGTATTTAAGAGGAGACTCTGATGTAGTTAAAAACCAACGATAAGTGTGATGACAAGATCCCAACTACATTTGGTCAAATAATTGAAGTAAAAATTAAATGACTCAACAAGGATAAAGGAAAGAGTAACAAGTCAAACTCAAAGCGAGGAAAGGACATGAATCAAATCAAGTGTTTCACTTTCCATAAGCATAACCATTATACATCATATTGTCTAGATAAGGAGAGTAAAGGGAAGCAATAGCAAAAAAAGGTAGCAACTTTTACAAAAAACTTGTATGAACAAGTTTCTACCAAGTTTGATAATGATTTCTCAATGGTATCATTCTTTTCTACCAATATGGTTACTAAAAATGCATGGAATGTGGACAATGAGATATATTCATTGGGGATCTCTCAATGGCATCTTTTCTTTCTATCAACATGGTTCCTGAGCATAGGACAACCTAGGGTGAATTTTGTTTAAACAATGGCTATCTAATTGATGTATCTTGATATTTTGCTATTTTAAGGTAATACTAATATGCATATGTGTGTGAGCCGGGCGCCCTATTTTTGTCTTTTTAATTAAATTGATTAATTAAGAAAAACATAGTATAAACATGTGACAATATAAATTATGTTTTTTTTAGATATTTAGTATTGACAAGTCATGATCTTGCAACAAAATATATTTACAATAAAAAATCTACCAAATAAAATGAGAGTGAATCTATATATATATAACTAACTCAAATTAATTAATTTATTAATAATAATAAATTATAATTTAATTAATTTTATAATTTTTTATCTAGATAAATAATATGAAAGATATTTATGCACATTTATTTATACTAATTTAATTAAACATTAAAAATGAGATGGATATTTATGCGCATTTATTTATATAATTAAAAATAAATTGAGAAAATTTAAACAAATTCCACCAAAATAACGTTTAACCACCAAAAAAATATTTTTATAAATAAATAAAAACCAAACTAATGCTAAAATAACTAGCAATAACTAGGCAACCAAAAATCCTCCCAAAACATTCTCACTGCACGCATGCGATAGGAAAGAGATCCTTAAAGACTTCGAGTCTAAAATGCCAAGGAAGTCGCAAACAATTAAAATATATCTACAGATTTCACAAATGCAGCGGTTAGCATTTATGATTGTTGATATTTGGATTGGAACGATGGTATTGCAGTTGAAACAAGACAAAGATAACATTGCCACTATGATGGGAATGTCGTAACCATAATATAACTATGAAGATCATGACAAAGAAATATCTTGCAAACCTATGTTGTTTATTAAAGGTAGATTGCATCCTCATTGAAAACTGTCTCTCTTCAAAGTTCATGCTAATACACTACATTGAAGAGGATTGAACTACTGATGCTGTAATATTATAAGACTGTGATTGAAAAACTATGGTGAACATGACTCTGATTCTGGACTTTGCAATGCCATTTGTATTGCTGGTTCTCGTCCTCCACAAAGGATAAATAGGAGTGTGGACATCACACATGCTTATACAAAAAAATTTGTTGTGAGAGGTTCATCTCCGGAGCCAAGTAACCCCATAATGCTCATCGTCGTTGTGCAAGCATCGATATTTTTGAATGTGGGTTAGTCTCGGGGAACTGTAGTTAAGAATGAATTGCAGCAGGCGGATTTGGCCTCAGCTCATAGAGTGATCTCTGGGAGAGATTTGAAGTCCCAGAAGCCGCTGTTGTTCCACGGTGGAAGAGAAGAAAGTGGTAACGGAGCAGCTCGCCAAGCTGGTACGCGCGCAGCGCCTCGTGCAGATGTCGATGGTCTGCATACAGATGGAATTTCATCGAATTTTGACAGTGAATGTCAAGCCGATCTTGGCGCTGCCCTGGAAGATGGCTTGGCGGACGACCGGACGATAGACGAGGACGGGAGCAGCTGCAGCGGCAGTGGCAGTGAAGGTAGGAATTCTAACGTCGACGGGTGATGTCGCTGGGGGCCGAGCAGGAGCTTCCAGCATAGCAGAGCGCATGGTGACTGCTGGGTATGGAAAGAGTGCGTTGAGCGGTAAATATAAATTCAAAATTCAAATTTCAAGTGGTTCGCAAATTCAAACTTGGATGCAGTTGTTTGTAGGCAAGAAATATTTATTGCATCATTAATTCCAGGTTCAGCCTGCTCGGAAAAATGGAACCACCGGAAAACATGGAGCGTCACATCTCAGATGAGCCTCCGGATGCATAGCATGGTATGTATGGTTAGCATGGCAATTGGTCTTGTTAGAGATGGTCTTACAGACAGTAAATACCCAATAGTGTTATGGCTCGTCCAAGATGCGGACCAATAAGGTTATGTTTCGGAGAAATGGAATCATTATGGGAATGTACATGGAGTGGAAAAATTATGTCAATCGATTGAGATATGGTATTCTACCAGTGAATATTTGAGAAAATGAAATGAATTCGAATTTTTAGCATGTACTGATCTTTAAATCAGTTCATGTTGATTTCCTTCTTCAGGATGCTAGGGGAAGTACATCTCAGGTTCAACCAATTAGTAGGTATGAAGGGATTAATGTCAGATCCTTTCAAGGACAAATCATCGTATCTACCCATTTTCGACAGAAATTTACGCGAAGGGTCTCATCTTTAACGGAATATTATTATTTTCCTTGTGTATGGGGCTCGTAAAAGGAGTTGTGGATATTGTTGTATGAACAACAGATGCTGGATACCTCACACATAGACTCGTTGAAGCAGTTCAACACATTGTAGTATATAGAACAGATTGTGGCCCTATCCAAGGTATTTTTGTAAGTCCCTTTCGAGTTCAAGAGAGGGACATAAATGAAATTGTTGTACGAACACCAAACACTGATTTGGCCGTGTGCTAGGCAAGCGATGTATATATAACAATAGGGATGCATTGCACGCGCATCAGGATATTGGAGTTACTTGGCCAATCAAATTATTAAAACTCGAAACAACCAATATATATACGAACCCCCTTCTGCAAGGAAGTATATTCTCAGATTTGTCAATTATGTTATGGTCGGAGTACTACTCACAGTCACTTTGATTAATATAGGAGAAGCAATAGTATTTATTGCGGAAAATCCATTGGAGGAAACAGGGGAACTCAACTAACACTTTAAGGACTATACCGGGGTATTTACTGGTGATATTGCAGAACATATACGAGCCCTTTCAATGGAAAGATTGATTTCAATTGAAAAATTGGAAAGATCTGATTCAATGAAAATTTTGGTTTATCCCCACACGTACACGTAATGG
>APFE030937238.1:0-20190 GCA_000404065.3 Pinus taeda | reverse complement strand
TTAAAAATTTATTCGACCACGATTACATTTACCTTGTTAGATCTTGTTTGCGCTAGTTTTGAGTAGGGTCTTTTATCGTTAGCTTGTCTAGGATTTTTCTTTGATTCAATCATCCTGGTGGATCCATCGATCCCGTCTCCTGTCCCAAGTGACCAAGGGTCTCCTTCTTCTACTGCTCCTGAGACACTAGTTTGTGGTGACGCTTTCCTTGTTATTCCAAGTGTCCAACTGTTGAACTCTCGTGCTTCAGAGGACGAGCTTTACGACTTGTTTTGGAACCCTGTTTGGGAGCCTTCTGAAGAGGATTTTCCCTCTACTCCTATTGGTGTTTCGTCCCCAATGGCTTCTTCCGATATGGAAGACACATCTCCTGTATTGAGTGGAACACCCGTTATGTCGAGTATTGAGACTCCCATCCCAGCCACATCCCCGGTTATATCTATGCCCTACACTATTACACCTCTCGGTATTATAGTGCCGGCGTGTTATAGATCTTTGAGGGATGCTATGGGCTCTGCGAGTTCCTCTTCTATGTACGATAATAACATTGTTCCCACTACGAGACCTTTTCTTTCCCAAGTTCACCATACCGCTATCACGTCAGTTCCGACCAATCCGACCGTTTGTGTCGCATCGTCAACTCCAGTTGCTAGTGCCGTTACGGCATCTTCCGTCGTAACTACTGTTGTCGTCCCATCTTGTGGCCTGACACATAGTGGTCAATCAGCACATGCTGCCAGAGTTGTTCATCCTGCAAGCGGTGCCCCACCTTCTTCTGATGCCATTTTAGTAGGGGGGCATACTCTCAGTACTTGCATGCTGTCCAAAATCCAGGCGGGCAAGGCCCTTATTATGATCCTGTCAATCATTATCTGTATACCTCCTTGCCAGCCCAACCCGCTGTAGAAGGTACCATTCCATTGAATGTGGCTTGGGGTACCACTGGTTACGGTGGTGGCCAATTCCGTCCGGATCAAGGGCAGCCATCTCAAGGACCATCATACCAAGGTCGGCCATCCTACACGCAGCCCAATTATGGGCAACAGTATTATGGCCAAACCTATCCAGGGCAACCTGGAGGCTCGCAAGGACAACCCTACCAGGGACAACCTTCGGCCTCTGGTGGTCCGTCTTATACGTATCTTGGGCAACCTTGTGGAAACCCGGGACAACCTTATGCTCAACAAGGAAAACCTGGACCCTAGCAGGGATACCCTTTGGGTCAACCCTATTGGAATCCGGGACAACCTTACGCGCAGCAAGGACAACCCGGAAACTAGCAAGGTTACCCTTCTGGGCAAGGTGGCCAGCCTTACATGCAACAAGCCCAGCCCACTACTCAGCCTAGTCATCCATCTAGTCTACAAGGACAACCTTCGGTTGCGCAAGGACAACCAAACCCCCAGAAAGTTCAACCTTCTGGGAAAGTAGGTCCGTCTCAGATCCAGCCAGGACAACCTTCTGGCCAGATGGCCCAACCTCAGTCTTCGCAAGGATATCTTTCTGGGGCGGCTCAACCGGGCATGCAAATGGTTCTTGCTTCTCAAGCTCAACCCGGTTACCAACCCCAGAATCAAACTAGTCTCCAGCCACAAGGTGGGTACCAATCCCAACCTTCTTATCAAATGGCGCCTGGTTCCCAGGCTCAATATGGAGCCCAGCAACCATATGGATAACACCAACCCCAGGGGAAAAATCAATTCGCCCCGTATCAAAATTACCAACAGCCGCAGGTCACCCCTTATCAAAATTATCAGCAACCCAATGTTGCTCCTGCAGGACAGTATGGTAACCAATGGGGCACTAGGGGGCAGAACCAGAATCAACCATCCGGTTACGGATATAACCCTTATGGACAAAGTTCCTATGGACAAGGTCCTTTTGGACTTGGTCCATCCAGACAAGGTCAATGGGGGCAACCAGCTACTGGATGGAACTCTGGCCCTACCTCATATCCGTAGATGTCCTTCAACCCGCAGCTACCATTTTTAGCGACGTTCGAACTGCCCAATGTGTCGAAGTTAAAAAATGATCCTATTTTGCATAATCCACAATGGCCACCAGTTCCGACTAAGATACCCGGCGACTATCCCAAATTCGACAGCAAGGCTGGAGAGGATCCTCAATCCCATGTAATGACTTATCACCTTTGTTGTTCGTCCAATTCATGGCTTGATGATTCGGTTCGACTTCGCCTGTTCCAAAGGACTCTCACCGGCTCCGCTGCTAAATGGTATATTGAATTGACCCGTGGGTCTTTCCAAGATTTCAGTTCATTGGCTATGGCATTCCTCACTCATTTTCAGTTACCCATTCGGCATGAGATAGGGACCCATCTCCTTACGTCACTCAAGCAGGATACGACTACGTAAATCTTCGATCATATACATGAATGGAGAAGGCGTCGTCGGTTGATCAAGTTTTGGATTCTTGATCAACTCCTCGTTGATTGGTTCACAACTTCCTTTGTCCCTAAGATTGCACGGGACATTGCTATCGGAGCCTGCGTGACTGAAGAGCAAGCGATCGCATGTGCTCAATACCTTGACTTAGTTTATTCTTAGTCAGGTACTTTATATGAGTATTTGCCTGATGCCCTGAGACCCGATACATCCAAAGCTCCACCAAAGCCATATGTTGAAGGAGTTATTGGCTCTGTAAATCCGTCGTCCAAAAAATCATCCTCGATCCCTGGGAAGCAAAAGTCGAGTGCTTCTAATGAAAACACTTCTTAGGGTGGTTCAAATTCTGGAAGTACTTCTGAGGTTAACGCCGTCCAGTCCACCACGGCAAGTAAGGCCTCGAAAGGAAAGAAAACGGGGAAAGTAAAGAATAAGTCTGAGCAACCTAAACAGGATTCCTCCAAACCTCCATCCGAGGAAGGGGCTAAGCGCAAACCCAAGTATCATTGTCTCATCTCTAATGAGGATCACTACACCAAAGACTGCCCAAGGCTGTCCAAGGTTAGTCATTTGTTGAAAGGCAATCCTGGATTCCTGTGGTTCTTAAAGAACCTTTCCCCTCTCAACATACTCAAATGGTGGCTGATCCATCTTCGTCTTCTTCTCCCTTTGGTTCCCAAGTCTTCATGGCTGGATCCATTCCCGTTCATGTAATGACTCGAACAAAGGAGTATCTGTCGTCTGTCGGGAAGGAGCCCGAGGTTCCCTCAAGCGCTCCTTTGTCAAGCTCTGGTCCGCTCCATATCGAGAGACCAAGTACTGAGACGAGCATCCGACCCCCTCCCAAAGGAGTACTTCGGAGAAATACAGCATAGTTGAGGACTTAGCGCAGGCTCCGTCGGCTATGTCCACCTTAGAAGTTCTCCAGAGCTGCCCCCCTCAGAGGAAGTCCCTACTATCAGCCATCGGTGGCATCGACCCGGCAGATTCGGATCTGATTACCTTTGATCTCGAGAGCCATGTCCCAAGGCTACCTCATCAGATCGCCTTTCTTATACAAGTCATCATCAATTCAAAAATGATCCATCGTACAGTTATTGATGAGGGCGCGTCAACTTGCATCATGTCTATTGCTTGTTTGAAAGCGATCGGGTCTCCGACTCTAAGCCAGTCTCCTACGACACTGGAAGCCTTCGACGGGAGAGAATCTCATCCCTATGGTATTCTTCAATGATTGCCGATCACTTGAGAAGGAAAAACTGTTGAAGTAGAAGTTGAGGTCATTGACGCAAATCTTACATACAACCTCCTTCTGGGCCGGAGTTGGACGTATGCCATGCGCGCTGTGGCTTCATCCCTCTTCCGTGTCATCCGTTTCCCTCATCAAGGGAAAATTGTCACGGTAGACCAGCTCTCCTTCTTCTCTTCTTCTTCTTAAGGAAATGTGCCTTTCGTGGAGCATACCTCCATCCCTTTCAAAAGTGTGGGAGCCGGGCTCTTCAATGATCCCGCCCTCATGTGTGTTTTCTCACTCCCACCTCCCAACCTCGCCACCATCAGTATGATTTTGGTTCGTTCTGATCCCTGCGTCCTTCCCCAAATCGACCAAATAGAATCGTGGGGCAAGGAGATGAAATTGCAGCTAAATTGGTTTTAAATTTGTTAAAATTGGCCTAGAAATCCACGCGGCTGTTGGCGCGACTGTTTCTAAAACAGTCGTGCCCATGGGCGCGCACCCTATGGGAAATTTTCCCCATTGGCGTGGATCCGTGCCCGAAACCCACGCCAATGGGAGAAACCCCTAAATTTGAAATTCCCCCCCATATGAAATGAAAATCCAATTAAAAACAAATTTCAAATGGATGAAAATGAAGGTAAGGACAAGACCACTTACCTAGCACTGACGGCGCTTGAAATGGTCCACCGGATTGGTCGCAATCGCCAACTAAAGGTCGCACTCCAAACAGCCCTAATGTCGCTCTCAAAAGGTAAAAAGTGAAAAGTAATTTTTGTTTTACTATTTTCACCTTTTTATAGCTTCTTGACCCTAATTAAGCTTTAAAAAGTTATTTTACGAATATTTTCATGGATATTTGTGTCGAAAATGGGTTTTACGCTGATTTTTGGTGTAGCGACAGGTACTTATGGAGCTCTCATGGCGAAACGAGTTGTATTTTATACTTTTTTGGACTCGGTAAATACACGAAAAAGTCACTTTGGAGTCACCTTTTGCTCTTTTCGGACTCCCTAAATGTGAAAAGAATGCCGAGTTGGTCCTCTTAACTCGTTAAATGGATATGAGAGGCGGTCGTCTATAAACCCTTTTCCGACCATTTAAAAAATGAAAAGATCGTCGGAACCTTGTCGTTTCCGGTTTGTTAATGGTCACGAAGCGACGTGGTTTTGATCGCTTTTTTACTTTTTTAGATCAGAGTCACTACTTATGAAATGTACTCCTCGGTCGTAATGGTCGGGCGGTTCTTTCGAGCATGGTTTTATACTTTTTCGGGCTCGAGAGACACAACTTTACGAAAATGGACACACCTGGAGTTTCCTTTTCGCTGTCTTTTCAAACTCTCTAAATATGAAAAGGCACCGAGTTTTTCCTTTGTCAGACTCATTAAAACTTAATGACATCGGATTCCGTCGAAATGACGCCTCTCAAGCATATGCTATCCTCGTCAAGCTTGCCATCCAAAATAACCGAGGTACTCGCCAGAAATGGTGGGGGAATAAAGGAACCGTAATCATCGTCGTGTCGGCAGTATGTCGCTCTTGAACATGGCACTTGTCTGCATTCGTGTCTGGGTGGGGACATCTCATCTTGTTTCACACTTGCCTCCATGGGTTTGGGTTATCCTGTTTGTCCTTTCATCTGCTCATCGTCTTGTCACCATGACCCCTGATCATTTGATGTCAAATACTGCCAAGTCCGCTGTCATGCCGCCGATATGTTCAAGAGAAGCTGACCTCTGCAGAATACTCAACCTCCCTCTGATACCTCACACAAAACATTTTATCCTTCTCTGTCTCGCGTCGACGATGTGGGAAACATTATGGCCCACCTTCGATCAAGGTCACTTCCTGTCGACTTCAGCTCATTATCCAGGAAGTTGACATAGAGACTCCCTTTAGGTACCTTGGAGCCTACATGCCTCAATGGCAGGTTCTTCATATTCGACGCGAGGTTTTCATCATTGGCCTCCAATCGGATGATTCTACGGGTGTTCGACACTGGCTCACTGATTCGCATGACGTGGATTGTACCTATAGTACCTTGAGGACCATTGTCATTATTGGTGGTACCTCTCGCGTCTGTTAACAGTTTTCATCATTGATTGGTAATCAGACGATGTTCTCGCATGTTCAACTTCGACTCCTATATTCGCATGCTTGAATTTGTCCTTCGTTCGGGTCGAGTTGGAGTGCAAGACCCTGGATTTTGTATATTGAGATCCAGGCTGCATTTTGTGAATTATTATACATGACTCATTCATTGGATGGCTGCGACCATGCCTGAGTCCATTCATTGATCCTCATCGGATGGCTGCGTCCATACCTGGGATCCATATTTTTATGTACTCTGTTATGGATGGCTGCGCCCATACCATGTATATCATGTATTTGAGATATCAGTTGTACGTCGTGCAGGTTCTCCAGCAGCCGTGTTTTCAGTCGACCATGTTCTTGTAAAGCACTTCACCCCTATCTCTCTCGGGCTTCATGCTTTAGGGGGCATCTGTTACATAGTATTTTGTCACCGTCCCTGTTACCCCTTCTCCCGTACATTGGAGGACCTATTCCAGGACCTGTGAGAAGTGACATGACTTGAAAACACCTACTCTGTATCCCTTAAAGTATGTACTCTATATGCCCTGAAGACACCTTCTGCAAAATACCCACAAATGTAGCCCTTTTCCCATTGGCATTGTTCCACAGTGTATTGCTCGTGCCAATGGGGTAAATCCTCCAAAGAGGGCGCGCCAGCTGGCGCTCTGTCTTAGAGTCGCACTAGTGCCAACCCACTTGGGTAAATTTTTTAACCATCAAACTTCCGAAGGTTCTTTACACCTTATCCATAAACTAATTCCAGTTTGCA
This sequence comes from Pinus taeda, assembly GCA_000404065.3. Lineage (NCBI taxonomy): Eukaryota > Viridiplantae > Streptophyta > Pinopsida > Pinales > Pinaceae > Pinus > Pinus taeda. Next base: position 13,689 of record APFE030937238.1, on the reverse strand, counting down.
TTGGTTCAGTTGGGCTTCGTATCTCCCAAGGATGGAAGTAGTTCTCCACCTCTCATGGAAGATTCCTAATGATAAGGACAATCCCTTGAATCAAGTGGATGGTCTTATCTACTCCTCCCATCCCTATATAAGCTTGTTCTTTCCCCTTTGACAAGCTAGTTGGTAATTCTTAGTTAATAATTCCACTTTTCAAGCTCCCAAAGTCTGAGGATTGCTAAGCTCATCTTGTAAGAGGTCTTGTGTATCCCTATGAGGCTAAATCTTTAATGAGGAGATTCATGTCCAAGTCATCAAGGAGAGAGAGAGGCTTGTTCCCATCCCTACAAGCTTTGCAAGGCATGTGTTGCTGATTCACCCAGCCAAAGGAGGATTTGACGTCAGAACTTGGTTGTATTCTCCTTTGTTTTATCAATAATATAGACGACTATCATTATGGTTCCACTCATCTGTCTTTATTATGATGTTTGAGTTGTATCCTTTCTGACTGATACATAGTTACATTTCCCGGATTTTATGCTTGTACTTGTCTTGTTCTTTGCATGTGCAGGTGTCTATTCACGGAGATCGTGAGGATTGTGACCAGCTGAAGCGAAATAACGGAAGCGATGACCCTTCTACGAATATAAGCATTGGATTCGAGGTAGGCCCTCATCTTAGCCTTTATTTTGCAATTAGGAACCTGCGTGTTAGCATTGTTTGATTGTTTCTAGACCTCAGTTAGGCTAGTGGGACCGCCTTTGTCCACAGAGGGGATTTACCTATACAACACTTCCTATAACACTAATGGTAGTTATCGTTTCTATTGAGAACTACTAGAACTATGGAGATAAGGGAATGTATCATAAAAATTTATCAGTGCCCAAAATAATTACAATAATTGTAAGTATTTGTTTTGAAAATAAATGGCTATGTCTTCAAAAAAAGTCTTCAACATACCTTCATATGCCATGCTTCAAATAATATTTGATTTTTATATGTATAAACCAACATCCCAATATAATATGTGAAGCCATATCTATATATATGTAAACCTCTCACTATAATATATAAATAAAAATAACACTATATTTCACCTACTACCATTCACCATATGGCATGTAAAATATTTATAAGCCTAATTAAAAGTTCATACAGTCAGGTCCCTATACTACTAGGGTAGCCCCTTATTGTTTTTTTTATTTCATTTTTATTTTTATACTAGAGGAATCAGCAACAGCGGGGTAGCCCCTTATTGTTATTGTTAATGTAACCCCATTATTGTTACTATTGTGCCCATGTAGTCCCCATATTTTTGTTATTGTGCCCCATAGAATCCCACTATTGTTATTGTTGTGCCCTTACATTATTATTGTTATGTAGGCCATGATTATATTGTGACCCCTTAGACTCTTATATATAGAAGGGATACCTTGAAATTTGTATCATCCAATAATTGTTCATTTATGTAATATAAAGGAGGATTCTTCCATGAAGATGATCATTTTCAAGTCATTGATCTATCCTTCTGTGAGTTGATTGCATAACATTTGGTATCAAAGCTTTGCATTCTAGGGTTTTTCTGCTGTAAATAGGTCATTGTGAAATTTTCATTGTAAAGTTCTTTCTATGAAGTTTCAGAGCTAAATTTTTTACCAAAAGGATATGAAATCCTAATCAAATTTGTGTAAAAAATTCAAATATTGTTTCGCTATATTTTCAGAGATATGCTCCAAAGAAGTTAGGGTTTTTTCATACTCCAAAATTTCATCTCAAATAGGTGACCTTGGTAAAATCGTCATATATTACTCTATGAGCATCGGATTTGAATTTTGTAAAAAGTGGCTGATATGGTACAACCTGTAGCATCTTTTGTATCATTTTTAGGGCTAAATGTAGAAATGTTAACATGTAGAACTCCACACAATTTCGTTGTACTAAACCAATCCAAGAATCAGGTCATCGTGGGCGATTGGAAATAACTTTACCTTGAAGAATCTGAATTTGGTATGACTTGAGGCATTGAAAAGAAGAATCATAGGACTAATACATGACTTAATTTCAGAACTTGGCGATCCAAATTTACATATATACAATAGATTCCACACCGAGCTCCTACAAAGCAAGAAAATTGTGTGTATTTTTTACAATTTGCATATGTTTTGTTTGAAAAATCAGTTTTAAGTTATTCAAGGGGCATATTGAAGCATAAATATCATTGTTTTATTCCAAAATCAATTGAAGTGAGAAAATGGAAATAGATAGTAAGAAAATAGAAATCTCTACTATGACACATTAAGAAGAGGAACAAATGCAACATGATATATGAAAATTACAAGACCAAGTGTAACAAATTTCGCTCTTGCAACGAGTAAAAAAAATGAAATGGAAGCTAAGATGGATGGTTTGAAGAATGGTTTTAAATCAGACATGGAAGGTTTAAAAGTAGACATGGAAGGTTTTAAGGATGGTTTAAAAGTATACATGGAAGGGTTGAAAGAATGCTTGACAAAGTTGCTACAAGAAATGCTTCCTAATGGCGAAAATATATTAGATGAAACTCATGATGAGAAAAAAATAAATGTTAATCATGATTTCATAGACTCTAACGTTGGATTCAACACCCACCATATTCCAAATATCAATATGAGGAATTTTTATCAAAAGGATCTGGTAAGATGGAAACTATAGATGGAGCAATATTTTTATCTCCATAATGTGCAACACACACAAAAGGTACACATTGCAGCTTTATATTTAGAACCCAATCAATTTGTATGGTATCAATGGATTTTTTCTCTAAACCACTTGTCACTTGGTCAATTCTTATAGAGGAAATTATAGCACATTATGAGGATACAAAGAGAAACACCTTCTTTAGCCAATTGATAAATATCAAATAAAGGGGCTCAATGGCAGAGCACATTGAGGACATCCAAAAATTGAATGTAAGGGTAAATGATCTTTTAGAGGAACATAGGATTGATGAATTCATAGGGATTGTAAATGATAACATCCAACATGAGGTTCGCCTTTGGGAACCTAATTCATTGAAGAAGGCATTCAAAGTGGCAAGAAAAATTGAAAGTGTATTTGTTGAAACAAGGAAGTCTACCACTCACAACTATAAATATGGAAGTGTTGTTCCTCCTAGCCATCCACAACCTACATGGTTGAAACCACAACAATTGGAAGAAAAAAAGAAAAAGAGATTTGTTACAGTTGTGGTAGAAAATACACTAAATGTCATAAGTTTGCTGAGAGTAAATTATCTTACATAGATTGTGAAGAGGAGGATGAAAAAGAGAAATACATGTCAAAAGAAGAGGATATGCACCAGGAATCAACCCTAGAGAAAGAAGAAATGAATCCAACCATATCTTGTAATGTGTTGGAAAGAATTACCACTCCTCAAAATCTCAAGATAGAAGGACATATCAACAAGAGAAAGGTAATAATGTTTATTGATTTGAGTAGTACTAATGATTTTATTCATTGTAAGATAGCCAACGAATTGAATTGCTTCCTATATCCAGCACAAGAGTGTGAAGTGACGGTTGCAAGTGGAGGAATTATAAATTTCTCTGGAAAGTGCCATAATATCAAGCTAACCACGGGGGAATATGTATTGAATAGTCCAATGATTTCCATTTAAGTGGGGGGTGCTGATGTTTTACTAGGAGTCCAGCGGTTATAATATTTGGGTACGAAAGCTTTTAATTTTCATGAATTTTTCTTGAAATTTTTTTGTGAAGGAAAGGAAGTTGAATTAAGGGGTATCACAGGGAAACCAGGAAATATAATAAACTCTAATGACATGAAAAATCTTCTAAAAAAGAACAATAGGGTGTAATTTCACAATTATGCTCACTAGAGATTCAAACATCAAAATCATCTATTTCTCTAGATCTCCAAAAGTCCTTGGACAATCATTCCAAGGTATTTGAGTCTCCCAAAACCCTCCCTTTTATAGACATTTTTGGGCACTGCAACCCAAATCATATGTTTCCATAAACCAAGGGCCTCTAAGTCCCTAAAAGTGTTGCTTAATGCCCTAATGGAACAAGGTCAGTAGATTACATCATCTCCGAGAAGTTCTCCACAAAAAACTGCTCAGAACTAGTCAAAATTGGACCATACAGACTACCCAGTGCAAAGGGTGCGATGCATCTCACTTGCTCAGTGTAAAAAGTGTGATGCATACTGGAAATCCCTTCTGTAGGGTGCGATGGGAGAGAGTAGACAAATGGGAGAGACAATTTGCAAGGTGGATAATCATGGAATCTTTCAGAAACTCCTCCTGTGACACTTGCCTCTCTGAATTCACCCAGGGATGAGTAAGAGATCATCAATCTCCAAGTGGAATCAAGAAATATCAGAGAGAGGACACTAATGAAAATCCCAGAAGCTGACTCACCACCCTGCAATCATCTATATATGGATCCCTCATCACAGAGATCCAGGGGGCTGGAATCTTGTATCTTGTAAGGAAGTGCTGTTGGTTTCCTGGTGCAACATCATAGTGTTGGGTGATCTAAGCTTTTCATGAGGTGAAGAAGGGCTTTCATGCTGAGAGGATGACATTGGGTCAGAGCAATTGGTTGTAATCCTCTTTGCTATTCTTGATATTAATAAAGCTATTCAAGTTTTCCTCCACATCCCTGTATGTTTGATGATATATGCATTTGTGTGGTCAATATATGTCTGGTGTTGTATTATTTATGATTGTAGATATTTGTTCTTCAGTAGTATTATGCTGCTTTGATTCCAGAGGTGCTCTTTGACGTCGGGTAGACGAAGGAGGAGAGGCAAAGATCTGTCAGAAGGGAGAGGAACCAAGCAAGGAACCAAGCACAAAACTGAGGTTGGTGTCCTTTGTTCCTCTCTTATCTATTTTTCATAAAGGAAAACGGAAGTAGTTTTAGTTTGTTTGTTTGTAAGATAGAGACTAGTCTTAGTGGGACTAGTAGCTCCGAGTGGACACTAGATTTCCCGATAACAAAATGGTGACTCTGCTGGGGAGCGAATAGCTTGTTTGCTTGTCTATATTTGTTTGTTTTATAAGCTTACAAATGGAGCTTGAAGTCAAGCTAGCTAGCCTTCGAAGAGCATTTTCTATGCAAGTGCAAAGTAGATCAATGTTGCTTCAGTCTATCTCCGGGTTTTGTTTTTAAAATGAACAATCGATTTGCAAACATTCTAATTTCCCTGGTGGTGGCTCTAGTAACCTCATTAGATCAACCCCTGTGATTTATATTTACTGAACATCATTTGCTCAGCCTAAATCCCTGAACTAAGCTGTAAACTGTGACCAAGAACCAAGTTGAAGTCTCGTCCCTGGACTATCGCACCTTCTCTTCTTGGGAATATGGATGCATCACACCTCCCGTGTGTAGTAGGTGCGATGCATTGCACTTTCCCTGTGTTACAGGTGCGCTGATCAGACAAGACCTTTTCTACTTCCAGATTTTGGTTTTTTGTTCACTCTATTCAGCTTTATTCAGGAGTTTTGTTGTCTTTGATCAATATACCACTGTGAAAACCCCCTTCCTTTCATTCATTCTGCCTCCATTTTGAGAAGAACTGTAAACTTTTTTGTGTATTGTGTAGCCATTTTCAGTTCTCTTTTACAAAGAAGTAGCGTAATCGAACTATCGTTTCTTGATTTGGAAGTGTCGCAAGTGTCGTTTTCAGTCATAGAAAAGAATCCTATTGTTCATGATGGTCGATTATACTATTACTCTTGTATTTTATTTGAATTAGTGGTTTTTCAAGTGTCGAAAGCAGTTTTCAATTAAAAATTGCAAACTGTCGTCATTATCTTCCTTTCGTATTTTAAAGAAAAATTGTTAGTATTGTCACTTTGAAAAGATAATTCAGATTTGTACTTAGCATTCTCCTTTTCAGTCACACATTAAGAAGGCTGAAAACAAATACATGCATGTGCATTTGCATTTAGACGGCTTGTTGGTTTGATTTAGGACAGTGCATCTAGTGTGTGCTCTGTGCTCTATGTTGAAAGAATCTCATTTCTCTTTCTTTAGTAGCTAGGATTTTCATTGAAAAAAGAAGATTAAACAATTGTTTATCATCTTAGATTTCATTTTAGGAGTTATATATCTACATCACGCGGTGAACCTGAAAGGCAAATTTCTTAAGCAAGATCAACTGTAAAATAAATTCAATGAACATAAAAACGCTTTGGAACCTAACGCACAACATTTAAAAGTCTAGGCTAGAGACGTAGTCTGGCGTCGTAAATCCTGGTAACTATCGCATTCATTGTTGGTTGGGTGATTCCTCCTCTTTGAGATGACAAGTGCCAGTACGGACTTGTGCTCTCACGTACCATTGAATATATTTTGGGAGACCACAATAGGCTATATCATTTATCCTTAGGAAGCCATGTCTGCCACCCTATCGATCGTAATGCACTGAACACAACATTCGGGAAGATTGACTATCGTACCGTAAAAAGTATTCTGTACTTTTGTGATTGGTTTGGTAATCCCTGTGTCTAGATTTCTAGAGTAGTCTCTTTCATTCCTTTTCAGACTCCTTAAAGGAAAAGGTCCATCTGAGCACTTGTCACTTCAGGCTCATTAAAAATTGAAGGCGACTAGAGTCATCTTTTGTTTTTTCTCGACTCTTAAAAACTGAAAAAACAAGTTGTGTCAAAGCGTCCAAAATCTATTTTAATCAGAATAATATCACTATTCCCGCATTGGTCTTAGGTTGAGGAAAATGGAGTCTACCAACCAAGGATTTCCCCTTAGAGGAAATCCTAGTCTTTTCTCCTCTTGGGGAGATGTTGGTGCACCTCATATGGCCACATTGTCACTTCCAGGATTGACAAATGGCTTGCCAATATGGATCTTCTCGACCTCCGTCGTTCAGAACAATGCGATTCCTGAACAATCAAGTCAGCAACTAGATGATACTAGAGTTACCCCCCAACCTTCTACTTCGTCCATTTCTCCCTCTCCTCCTTCCTCTTCGCTTGATGAAGCTGGTAAAGCTGAAAATCAAGTAACTAAGAAGGAGAAGAAGGGGAAGGAGAAGAAGGAAAAGAAGAAGAAGGAGCCAAAGGCAAAAAGGGGCAACCACGCATTGTCTAGTGAAAATCCACACACTACACCATCCAAGCCTATATCTCCATGTGTCATTTGCAAAGGAGTCCACTATCATCTAGATTGTCCTTGCATCCCTCAGATCTTAAGGGATTGGTCTCCTCGTTTGCACAATCCGGTGTCATCAACCTTTGATCGTGTTGAAAGTACACCATCGACCAGTGAAGGCGAAGTATCTAGACAGAAAAGGAAATGTAAATTTCCTTGTAAATTGTGTGAAGGCAATCACATTGTCCACCATTGTCCCTTCCTAGACGAAGCTAAAATAATTTTGGATAACCATCCTACTTCACCGCTGCAGCTTCCTCCCGGATATAAGAAACTCTTGTCGAGTCCATCACTAGTTGAAAATCCAACTGACACGGCATTGTGGTTGGTCAAAGCATCTTCATTGAAGATAAACCCTCTGAATCCACACCAGAAAAAAGTCAAAAGGTCGAGGCGGCAGTTGACCCGGTCTTGCCTTCAGAGGGTCCATCTTCAGATGATACAGTCACTGAAGAGAATGAGAACAATACCGTTCAAATTCTTTTTGTAAACACAGACTCTGATGAACATGGGGGAAATGTACCTGTTCCTTTACCATAGGAAGGAAGTTCATCAGAGTCTTATACGGTCGTCTATTCAGTCCCACCTCCAAGCAACCTAGTCGTGTCCTTTGATTGGAATCTACTAGGCAAACCCTATTTAACGACTAGTGTACCATTCTGAATCAATGTACAAGCTTACAAAATTGTTATGGTTGGTACCATCATAGATGAAGGGGCTTCTGTGAGTATCATTTCCTCAACTGCTTAGAGAGCGCTGGTTCACCATCGCTTATGCCTGAGATGAGAAATCTGATAGGCTTTAACAAAGGAACTAGTCGACCAATAGGGATCCTTCCCAATGTGCCTATAACGTTGAGAAGGAAAAGCATTTATATGAATGTAATGGTAGTCCGTGGGCCTCTATATTATAATCTACTCCTTGGATGTGACTATATTTATAGCATGGGAGCCATTGTCTCCTCGCTCTTTAGAGTAATGTGTTTTCCGCACGAAGGCCGAGTGGTCCAGCTCGTAGACCATCTTTTGTTCCTCGGCTCACACATAGCTAATAGTAAAATTCCATCCCTAAATGTTCTTTTCATACAAGGAATGTCTCATCAATATCCAGTCTATCCACCTGAAGAACGCGAGTAATTCAGGAGGGCATGACTGAAACCCATGGGGCATGCACCCTGGCCTGTTCCGGTAAGAAAACTCTAGGCATAGAGTAGGTTTCTGCGAAGGATATATGACTGGTCTGATACCCATCCGTATAGGAAGAGGGAATTAGACTGGAATAAGATACCTTCGTTAGAAGGTAGGCATTTCCCAATAGAACAAATGTTTTGTCTACAAATTGAAAGGTAACCTAGAAAATCTACTTCGTTATGCCTAGGGTCATGCAAACCTTTTGCAAGCAAGTGAAGAGCGGCCTCTATAGTTCTACTAGTTTCAACTGCTTAAGTTGGGTGAGTGGTCGAATCGACCGTTTGTCTTCGCAGGTGCCAAATGGCACCAACAAAGCAAAGGAAAAATTTTCCTACCTGACCTTAGTAGTGTAACCCCTAGGACAGTAGTTGGTCATTCCTAGCTTGCATGTGAGAGGCATACGGAGCAAAGCTTCGAAAGGTGAAAGCTCCATAAAAAAATGGAATCTATCGATGGGATGTCCTTCTTATACGACTGGCATGAGTAGTTTTTATGTCAAGTTCAAGCTCGTTAACAATTAAACCTAAGAAATGAGCAAATGTTTCCCCCAGAGTTTAAGCTCATTAAGAAATGAACCAATCTCCAGTAAATAACCATTGTCAACGCATTATAATTAGCTTTTGAGCCTTACTCGTGTTCTCATCATCACCTCCACTCTGTTTTAGCCGATCGTATGCCTCCATTTGATTGTTTACCCTTTTGAAGAACATCTGCGATGAGTGATTCTATTAGCCATCCTTGTGACACTGCAGTGATTGGAAAATTCCAAACCTTACATGGAATCAACTGCTACCCGAAATTATCACTCGTTCCTCAAAAAACGAGTCTTCGTTAAGCTCTTTTCAGCTAACTCGTAAAATATGAAAAGATTGGCGAGAAATTGACCTCTCTAGCTTGTTAAAGCTACCGGGAGTGCTATCCCTCCTCTAGATTTTATTTTTTTTGGACTTGAGGGATTATTTCACAAAAATATCAAGTGCTTGTCCTGTTTGGCTCGTTAAAACTATCGAAAATTCATCCCTTTCGTCTTACTTTATACTTTTTCGGACTTAAGGGATTATATGACGAAAAAGGATTATTGGAGTTTCGTTTTCATCCCTTTTCAGAATCTCTAAAATTGAAAAAGGACCGAACTACCATTGTCGTTAAACTCGTTAAAATCAATAGTGAAAAACTTTTCCAAATGGACGAGAACAAGTTTCATTGTCGCTAGGCTCATTAAAACATAGCGGTAGGCTTGCCTGAAGGGAGAATTATAGAACAAGCATATGTTATCCTCCTCAAGCTTGATAAAAATAAAGAGGTACTGGTTAGCAATGATTGGAGAAAATTAGGAAGAAAACTTGAAGAAACTTTATTGGTAGCAAGTCGCTCTTGAACATGACACTTTCACTCCACGTTCGAGTCAGGTTGGGTTATTTCGTTCACCGGTCATATCACCATTGGTTCATTGTACCATCCATATTTGGGGTTGACTCTACCAATCCATTTCAGTGTCATTGGTATGTTCAAGTGAAGTCGCTCAGAGAATTCACCTGTGTCTCATCCGCTGCAATAAATTCATGCTCTGTTCTTTCATGACCGCCACCCTAAACCCTGTATCATCAGATTGTTTTCACTTCCAAAACATCATTTGCTCCATTCAGTGTCGTAGATGTGGGATTCATTAAGGCCCTCCTATGACTAGTCGCTTCTTGTCGACATCAGCTCATTATCCAGGAAGTCAACCTAGGAACAACCCTTTCAGTACTTTGAAGCTTGCATGCCTCAATGGCAAGTTTCTCACTTTCGGTGATAGGTTTTGCGTGGTGTTCAAAGCCAAGTCCCATTTTCACACCACGCGAATTGTATTGTAGTACCTTGAGGGTCATCATCATTATCTATGATTCCTCTCACGCCTTTTAATGGCTTACATCATTGGCTGGTAATTAGGCGATGTCTTTCCATGTTCGACTCCAGAACATCTTTCACATGGATTGACTTGCACTCCGAGTGAAGACTGAACGAGTTTGAAGACCCCGGATCTACTTTCATCCATCTAGGCCGCGATATATTCAGGAATATAAAGAGATCAAATGTACATCATTGCCAAACAGATGATCATCCGAATCAAAGGATGATGACTCTGTTTGAATCATCAGTCTGCTACACAGACGATTGTCTATCCTATGTACATGAAAATGAATTTATAAAGCTGAGCATGGGAATGCCCGCCTTAGCTGGATCATGAAAAATATTATGAAGATAATGTATTGCATTCTATCTTATTACAGGTCACCTTCCATCTCGAAAAAACATCAGATCCTCATGATAAAGGATTTCACCCGACATAAAATATTAACGAACTCATGCTTTAGGGGGCAACTGTTATAGACATTTTTGGGCATTGCAACCCCAATCATATATGTCCATCAACCAAGGGCTTCTAAGTCCCTAAAATCGTTGCTTCATGCCCTAAAGGAACAAGGTCAGCTGATTACATCATCTCCCAGAAGTTCTCCATAGAAAACTGCTCAGAACTTGTCAAAACTAGACCATACAGACTGCCCAGTGCATAGGGTGCGATGCATCTCACTTACTCAATGTAAAAAGTGTGATGCATACTGGAAATCCCTTCTGTAAGGTGTGATGGGCGAGAGTAGACAAATGGCAGAGACAATTTGAAAGGTGGATAATCATGGAATCTTCCATAAACTTCTACTGTGACACTTGCCTCTTTGAATTCGCCCAGGGATGAGTAAGAGATCATCAATATCCAAGTGGAATCAAGAACTATCAGAGAGAGGACACTAATCAAAATCCCAGAAGCTGACTCACCCCCCTGCAATCATCTATATATGGATCCCTCATCACAGAGATCAAGGGGGCTAGAATCTTGTATCTTGGAAGGAAATGTTGTTGGTTTCCTGGTGCAGCATCATAGTGTTGGGTGATATAAGCTTTTCATGAGGTGAAGAAGGGCTTTCATGCTAAGAGGATGACGTTGGGTCAGCACAATTGGTTGTAATCCTCTTTACTATTCTTGATATTAATAAACCTATTCAAGTTTTCATCCACATTCTTGTATGTATGATGATATATGAATTTGTGTGATCAATATATATCTGGTCCTATATTGTTTATGATTGTAGATTTATGTTCTTTGGTAGTATTATGCTCCTTTGATTCCACAGGTTCTCTTTGAAGCTAGGTAGACGAAGGAGGAGCGGAAAAGATCTGTCAGAAGGGAGAGGAACCAAGCAAGGAATCAAGCACAAGACTAAGGTTGGTGTCCTTTGTTCCCCTCTTATCTACTTCTCATAAAGGAAAATGAAAGTAGTTTTTGTTTGTTTGTTTCTAAGATAACTACTAGTCTTAGTGGGACTAGCATCTCTGAGTGGACACTAGACTTCCCAATAAAACTCCCACCTATTCATGATCATGATCATGATATTCATTTGATTATAGGAAGTGCTCCTCCGAACATAAGGCCTTACCAATATCCCTATTCCCAAAATATTGAAATTGAACACATGGTTGCAGAAATGCTAGAGGTTGCTATAATTCAACCTAGTTAAACTACTTTCTCTGCTCCAATATTATTAGTGCATAAGAAGGATGGATCATGGTGCATGTGTATGGATTATAGGGAGATAAAAAAAACTCACTATTGAAGATAAATTTCCCTTTCCTTTCATTGATGAATTTTTGGATGAATTATAATGGAGAAATTTACTTCGCCAAGTTGGATCTTTGTTCAAGATATCATCAAATTAGAATTAAGATTGAAGACATTCTAAAAAAAACATTTAGAACTCGTGAGGGTCATTGTGAATTTTTTATCATTCCTTTTGGCCTTACCAATTCACCTTATACATTTCGAGGTTTGATGAATTCCATATTCAAACCCTTCCTTAGAAAATTTGTGTTAGTATTTTTTGATGATATACTAATGTACTGCAAATCTCGAAAGGATCATGGTCAAAATGTTGATAGGGTGTTCAAACTATTAGAGGAGAAACAATTATATGCAAAAACCTCCAAATGTTTCTTTGGAGTACAGGAAGTGGAATATATGGGTCATATTATATCACATGAGGTTGTTAAGGTAGACCCTAACAAAATTAAATCCATTAAGGATGGAAAATCCCCATAACCATAAAGCATCTTTGAGGATGTCTTGGGTTGGCAGGGTATTACCACAAGTTTGTTAATTATTATGGTAAAATAGAAGCACCTATAATAAATTACAGAAGAAAGATGCATTTTCTTGGAATCTGGAAGCAACTAAGGCCTTTGAACATCTTAAAGAGGCAATCTTGCAAGCATAGGCCTTATCTATGCCAGACTTCACAAAAACCTTTATTGTGGAATGTGAAGGCTTAGGAAATGGAATTGGTGTTGTTTTAATTCAAGAAGGAATACCCATTTCTTTTGAAAGTCATCCAATCAAAGGAAAGTATTTACACAAATATATTTACGAGAAGGAAATGTTGGCAATACTACATGCACTAAAGCAATGGAAAACGTACCTAATGGGAAGACACTTGAAGGTAAAAACAAATAAATATAGTCTTAAATAATTTTTGGTACAACTCTTATCTTTAGAAGAGCAAGAAAAATGGATCACAAAGATGTTGGGTTATGACTTTGAAATCATACATAAAAAAAGGGAAGAAAAATGTTGTTGTAGATGCACTCTCAAGAAAGGATGAGGAAGTGGAAGGATTGCTTTGAGCCATTTATATTATCCAACTAGATTGGATAACAAAAGCAAGGGATGAATGGAAGAATGGCAAAGAAGTGTGGATGCTCATTCCAAAGTTGCAGCAAGATCCCAACATATTTGATACAATCAGGTGGAAAATGATTCATTATGGTACAAATATTGCTTATATATTTGTAAGAATTCCTAACTCAAGAAAAATATTATTTTGGAATTGCACCTCCTTCCCTTAGGTGGTCACTCATGATTTTTTAAAACTTACGACGCGGTTAAGAAGGAATTTTTTTGGAAGGGCCTTAAATTTGATATTAAAAATTTTGTGGCGGAATGTTTAGTTTTCCAACAAAACAAAGTTGAGAAGATTAAGACCCCGAGTCTGTTAAAACCTTTAACCATTCCAAGTCAAGGTTGGGAGGAGGTTTCAAAGGATTTCATTAGAGGTTTACCCAAGTCCGAAGTAAAGAGTGTCATCATGGTGGTAGTTGATAGATGTTGGGTCCCCATAATACTAGTGATTACCCCATTACTATTGTAGTTGTACCCCTTATTAATATTGTTGTGCCCCTATTGTGCCCATATTGTTACTATTGTGCCCCATAGAAGCCCACTATTGTTATTATTGTGCCCTTACATTATTATT
>APFE030937237.1:53057-69279 GCA_000404065.3 Pinus taeda | reverse complement strand
GTGTTGTTTGTGATTAATTTATCTTCCTAAGGTGGAGTGATGTATTTATAAACAAATGAGTGATGATGTGTGTGGAGTGAATTCTAGATGAGTGAGGGTGTGTGATTAGTGGTTTCTAACTGCTTGCTGAAAAGGAAAATACTTGAAGGAAATAAATGAATTAAAATGAACTGAAAGCAAAGAACCACTTTCTAATGGTATTAGACACAATTCATGCTGCTGCAAAATAAAAAGTAAGAAAATCACTTAAAAGACCAATGATAATGTTTATCTCTTCCTAACTCTCTGCCTCTAACACATAGTACTGTGTAAGACACGATTAGGAAGTAGCTAAAGATAAGTCTAAGAAATGATAAAAATGAGAAAAATCTACTTTAAAGACTAGTGATAATATTTTGCTCTTTCTAACTCTCTGCCTTTATCACATAGTACTGTGTAAAGCACGATTAGAAAGTAGTTAAAGAGTAGCCTAAAAAGTACCCAAAGTCAGCTGCAAGTTATTAGTATTCTGATCTCAAAAAGATAAACAATTTATAATAAAGAGACCATTCATATGTTAGCAGACATATTTGAGAAATAAGACTAAAAATTAGCTATGGAAATAAAGTAAAGGCAGCAACTTTGAATCTGTCAACTGAAACTACCACTAGATATAAAGCAAACACATAAACACACAAGTAATCCCGGGTCAAAACCTGCAAAAGAGCAATGTTGATCAGCTTAAAGAAAGGATTCAAAATGAATTAAAATGAAGTGAATTATGTTGTACATACGTTAAGAAAAGGAAATGCTGAACATAAAAATACTATACAAGGTTAATATGAACAGGGGCCCTCCATTCACATAACCCAAAGAAGACTCAAAGTGTTGAAAGCTTCAAAACAACACTGCTTCTATTACTCCATGTGCAGAAATTCACAGTCAAGAGTGCTAGAACAGCACTATTAAAACAGAGTCTTGGGAATGCACGAAAATTACAAAAAGTTCATAAAAATACAGCAAGTAAAAGTTAACATAAGCGTACGCAGACGCAAGTATTTATAGGCATTTGAAGGATAGCCTATGCGTGCTGCTAAAACTGAAAATAAACAAACTGTCATGCATAATTAAAGCTGCAATAACACGTCATGAGCCTGCATGGGTGAGCTGGAGGTCCTGGTCGTCATGGGCATTGAATCCAGAGTTGGATTATGTCCCCCACATCCTGCGTAACACGGGCAAGTCACCGTTTGAGCTGACATGACCCAACAGCTTACGCATCACCGTTAAGCTGCCTTCGTTGACTGGATCTTGCCCCTGTTTGACCGGAGGTACAGATGACGTGGATGTTTGAACAAATGGCACAGGAACCTCGAGCACCTTGATACCTAAGTACCCATGTGGCTCTTTTGGCAAAATGGCACGTGGAACCTTGAGAACAACAAAAAGGCTGCGGAATCTCCAGATGGCTGTGGAATCATCAGATAGTTGCGGAATCGGCAGAGAGCTGTGGAATGCCTATAAATATGTCAAAATCTAAACAAAACAATCACACATTAGCAAAGCTGACTTGATCATGCTTAATGACATCTAATGTAATGATCTGGGTGGTTTTACATGGAAAATGAGGTGAAAGAGAGAGATAAGTGATGAAAAACAGTAGGTAATAGTGGATGATGAGGTGTAGGTTAGAGGCTCTACAGCTTTGCTTTAGATCTCTTTTATCATGTTCATTTCTTGATTTGTGATAGTCCTCTTTCATGCTTTCCTTTCCTACATAATTTCTCAGCATTTCCTCTCATAGATCATAGTTTAGACCATTTTAATGCAAAATTATGTTTTTCCTAAATGCACTCATTTCATTTGTTGCTTGATTTTATTGATTGACTGTCAATTCCTTTGCAATAGATCTCTTCCAGCAGTAGGCGAACTTATTAGCAATCATATCCTCCATTTGATCCATGCCCTGTAGGTCTCCTAAACCTCACCTCAATTCTGCCCTAGTTTCCTTCATTTTTTCATAGAACTTCTTCCTCTCTCCTTGAGCAAACCCAATCATCTTTCTCTCCCTTGGTGATTTATGGTAGACCTTAGGCACCCTAACACCTCATTCCAACCTTCATCCACCTTTTCCACCCACTCTCACACCCTCAAAATAGCGGAAATTGCTCTCAGCCTCCTCCTGTAGTTTCCCTGTGTCCTCCTGTAGTTTTCCCGTAGGCTCCCTTTTGAAGGCCGAGTGTGGGAAAAGCCTCCAGAGGGCCACCTAAGACCTCCTAGGACCCATCCACACCATCTTCCATCCTCACAAGCTCCAAAACCACCCTCTAATGCCACTTGTTCGCTTCCACACTCACACACAATAAATTAGATGCATGTCAAATTCACATAAAAACACATAAAAATCCAAAAATATGTTTTTTGCCTATTTACTTCTAGAAATAGCATGGTTAAATGTTGTTTACTTTCTTGAGTAGGTAATGGCATTTCTTTTATGGTTTTCATAGTGTTTTTGGAAAAATTAGAATTAGCTTGTTAATTAGGGTTGACTAGGTCTTGTTTTACATTACAGTCTTTTTCCTTTCTGCAATTAGAATAACTTCTGTAGAGTAATCTTTCTTTCTTTCATCAAACATAGAGCTTCTTCTGAGATCTATAGAAATTGGCTTGAGCTCCTAGTGATCTTGCGTCAACTGACCAAGTGACAACCTGCAATGAGAACTAGTACTTGTGCATATAGCACCGATGCTTCCAAGTTTGTTACGAACTACCAGGTTGATAAAAGTAAAGTTGGCAGCCCAGGAGTTGCAGCATTCTTGCTGCAATACTAGCGCTCACCACATGTCATCTGTGAGAAAAAATACTTGATGACGTATGTCAAGACCATTTGTTTATGAAGATGTCAAAGTATATGTTGGATAAAACTTCTTTGATGCACTTGAGCTGTGAAATTGGTTCTTCCAAGCATGTTCAAGTTCCCAAAGGATTTTTGGCAGTCTGCGTGGGATGAGGAGAAGGTGAGCTAAAATTATATCTCTCCAAGATTGAAGTTGTAACAGAGTGTGGTGGTATTGACTCCATTCCAGTAGACACAGGTGAAGGAATCACACATCCCCGTGAAGCCACATATGCCTTTTCTTTGCTCATAATTTACGCAAGAAGGCTCAAGATATTCATTTGGATAAGAGGTTTTTTGGGAGAAACCCAATGTTGGAGGAGAAATTTTGTTAATTTTTCTTCTATTGTAGTTCATTGGCATTCGTTGGTAGTTGTGTAAAAGGTCTTCCAGTGGGGAGGCAAACAATGAGAGACATTTGATGCTTTAAAACAAAAGATCAGTACAACTCTAGTACTTTCTTTTCCAGACTTGAGACACGCATTTATGTTTCAGGTTGCTATATGTTACTATGCCATGGGCACAAACTTTTTGCAATATGGTAAGCCCATTTCTTTTCATTAAGAAATTTTCAATGATAAAATGTTTAAGTTGCAGTGACAAAGACACTTCCTTTGGATGGGTTTTATTCTTCTATTCCACTTAGTCAAAAGGTATAATAAAGGTATAAGCGAAAAGTTTTTTGATGTACTTTATAGGCCTATAGTTTGTATAACTACTTTTCTCAAGCATCATTTTGTTTTACATGAAAGTTATGTTAAGAAAAAATACATATTTTCAAGATATATATTCATGATTGATTCAAAGGAATCAAGTAAAGGAATTTGTTTACCATTTGCATCATAATGTATTGTATCATCTTGGTAAGAAGGATGTTGATACTGATAGTAACATGGTCAAGGCCAAAGAGTTTATTGAACGACTCCAAATGGTACATTGAATAGTGCAATAACAACTTGAAAAGGTTAAAGGCAAGTATTGTGGAGATCACAAGTTCTGATTTAGTGACCAATGGATCGAGGTTGGAAAGATGAAGGAACTATAGCCTCACCTGATGAATAATTGAAGGTGATCCTTTTGGGGTCCAAAAGGCTTCCAGTGGGGAGGAGTGATCATGTGCTCAAAATTATGCTAAAAAATAAATTGTTATAATTTTGTTAAATTTAGCTTCAAATCGAAGAGCACATCATTCTAAATCCAACGGTGCAAACTACACCCAAATCCAAGATCATATGCAGAAGTTAGAGCAAGTCAAAGTTCAATTTTGACTTGTCCAAGTGGCAGGAGAAGATGACTTGGAAAAGGACTTAGAAAATGGGGAAACGACAGTGGCATGTCTCCATTGGGTCCCACATATCACATATCAGAGAAAAAGGAAGAAGCGGCTAAAAGAATCGGCCCCTGGCAGGTACCAGGTTGTGATGCGATTAATTGCAATTGACAAAATCGGCCCCGACAAGTTCGGGTTGTGATGCGATATCACAATTGCATATTGCAATATGGAATATCCTGCATATATACGACCGCCAGTACTCCACCGATTGTGATATGCTAGATGTGATAAGGTTATACACTGCATTTTAATGTTTGGTCTGTTCCGCCAAATCACAAAAGCACATCGTCGCTGTGTTCACAGAACTTAAGCCCGTTGGTCCTCGTTGATTGCGATTTACGACGGAGTATGCTAGAACCGTCACCTTAACCACCAGACCTAATCATCGTGTGAACACTTGGCCTTAACCACGAGATAGGCGGGGAAGTTGGCACGACCGCTAATTTCGACAGAACTGCCAGAATTAGCTCCATATAATGAATTTAACTGTCAATTAACCAGATTTGGAGGAGGAAATTGTGGAAAGACTGTCATAAGTCATAACTAAGGTAGTTTTCATAGAATTGGATGCAAAAATAGGCTAGGTATCCATTTTTGAGTATTCTGGACTCATGGGAGTAGGTTTTAGAAGCATTTGAGCATTGTAGACACATATTTTTACATTTTTGAGCATAATAGAGAGGCCCAAGCCATTGGAAGCTGGACCAAGGAGATGTATCTTATTAGGGGTGAAATTATTTATCATGTGCTTGCTGTAATGTGTTTTTGATGACGTTCTGTATATGTTTATGTTGTTGTTCAAGTTCTGATTTATGTGAAATTGCTCATAAAATTAACATAAAAACTCTTCATTTCACTTGCAAAAATTGATGAATCCTTGAGCACATTGAAAGAATTTTGTTTATAACTGAGGAAGATATTGACACTGAACTAATATTCTAAATTAGATCAGTAACCACACCAAGCAGATCACACCAATTTCCAGAAGTAATAGACACCCAAGAATCCTCAAAGCAAGAATAATAGAGATTGATTCCAAATAAAATACTTGCCAATAAATAAATTTTAGGCCAAATTCTTTTCAACAACTACACCGTACTCCCCCTCTAACTCGATAAAGAAGAAACAATAGGATAAAAATTGCTAGCTTCCCTCGAAGAATTATCAAAGAAGGAGGGTGTCCCTTAAAAGGACTGGAGAAAGAATGAATAGCAAGAAAACATAATAGAAAGATGCCAAACACCATAATGGAAGTTACCTGGATAATATGAGAGGGAATTATGCCTTAATTGTAGAAATTATTGTGTTGATTTGAAGCTGCTCATGAAATTAATAAAACACAAGACTCAAATATACTCTACTATTCTGCGGATTTCAGTTCATGATTGAGAATATAAGTCATAAACATGCAAGAAGAATGATCACACATACACAAATATTTAGCTATGGGAAAAGCAACTCCTCAAAACCCCTTCCTATCTATATTACATTAATCAAAGAATAGAGATGAAATACGTACACTGCTCAAGCATGAACACAACCTGCAAGTGTATAGTCTATCCCTTTTCCTGACTAACTAACTCTAGAAAACACTTAGCCAATTTTGAAGCCCTTCAAGCTCCTATTTTCTTGTGTTGTTCCTTGAGGAATTATTCCCCTATTAATTCAGAATTCCATCAAATGGAATTGTGTAATTTCTTTAGGCTCATCCTTTGACTGCATACACCACCTGTACACTTCAGAATAGTCAACAACCAATAGTACACTACTTTGGAATCTCCATCTGAACTAAGTAACTCGAATTCTTGAATGCATAAGTTATTTCGGGTTGATTGATTAGTTAACTGGTTGAACACTAAGTGTGGTTGAAGTTACACTTCCACAACTTGACCTTCCACTAGTTCCTCCAATAGTTAGAACTAGTTTAACTAACCATAACTTGATTTAACTGAAATAAATTGCTACAAATTAGCAACCAATCATACTTCAATGAAATCAAACTTTCATAACTCGAATTAACTGAGTTAACTGAGTGAAAAGTGCCATGTCACCTCAGTTAACTACCTCCAAGATTTCTGTTGTAATGGAAATTTGAATTTTCTCTAGTTTAACCAAGGTAAAGTCAAACTAAGATTTTCTCACTACGTTTTCAACACTCCCTCTCAGCAAGAAAGGGATTATCTGTCATCCCGATCTTGTGTCTATGGAACTCGAATTTTCTTCTTGACAAAGCCTTTGTCAAAATATCTGCATCTTGTTCCTCTATAGGAATGTATTCCAACAACATAATCTACCTCTCCACTCAATCCTGTAGATGGTGATGCCAGATATTTATATGCTTGGATTAATCATGAAATACTATATTTTCATAGAGCTTGATGCAATTGAATTATCACGGTAGACCACAATTGGATCCATCATTTGACCAAATAGGCCCACAAGAATCTTTCTCATCTAGAACGCCTCACATGTTACTTGACTGGCAGCCATGTACTCTACTTCTATTGAGCTAAGTGCCACATATCTTTGATTCTTGTTGTACCAATGAACAACTGCGGAACCAACACTGAAAATTCCTCCTGATGTACTCTTCTAGTTTGATGGAATCCCCACCCAATTTGCATCTATGAAGCCACATAGCTTCACTCCCTCTGTCTATCTGTACCATAGTCCAAACTTGGTAGTGCCTCTGAGGTACCGTAAAACATGCTTAGCTGCCTTCCAATATAATTTGGTTGGCATAACCATAGCTTGACTCAACTAGTTGACTGCATAGCACATATTTGTTCATGTGTTCACAAGATATATTATTGAACCCACAAGTTGCCGATAAATGGTAGCTTCCACTTCCTCACTTGAAGTGGCATCCTCTCTCCTCCAATTGGTTGCTAGAGGAGTCTCCATGCGTTTTCTACTCTCCATGTGAAAATTATTTAGTATCTCATTTGCATACTTTCCTTGAGAGAAAAAAAGTTCCTCATCTCCTTGCCATACTTCCAAATAGAGGAAGTAGTGCATGAGTCCCATGTCCTTCATTTCAAATTCTCTTGTAAGGTCCTCCTTGCAAGATCTGATCAGCTTTTGATCATTGGTTAAAATATAATCATCAACATATAATAAATAATTAATAATCAATAATTTACCTTCTACCACAATATGATAAAGGTTTTCATCTTCTTCACTTTTGGTGAAGCCCAACCTGGTGAGATAGCTGTCGATCTTGTTGTACAAAGCACGGGGTGATTGCTTGAGTCCATATAATACTCTCTTGAGTCTGAAAACATGTGACTCTCAATCAAAGGTCTCAAAGCCTTCTAGTTGCCCGATGTACGCCTCCTCCTTAATAAGTCCATTGAGGAATGCTTTCTTCACATCCATCTGGTGGATCTTTCACCCCTTCTGCGCAACCAGTGGTAGAATTTATCTAATGGATGAGTACCTTGCTACTAGAGAAAAGGTCTCCTCATAATCAATTCCCTCAACATGAGAGAATCCCTTGGCCAAAAATCTGGCCTTGTACTTCTCTATGCTTTCGTCTGCTGCATGCTTTACCTTGAAGATCCATCTCGAACCCACAATTGACTTATGTTTTGGTGTTGGGACCACTTCCCAAACACTATTATTTACAATGGAATCATATTCCTCTACCATTGCATCAACCCATACAAGTTACTCTATTTCTTCCTCAAAAGAGGATGACTCAATCTCTACAAGCTCATTCATTAAAGACATGTATCTAGTGTACCGATTAGGTGACCTTCTCTGCCTGCACTATGAAGTGGGTTCTCCCACATTCTCTCTAACATCATGAAATAATTTCTTAGCTTCCCTTGTTATTTTCCTTCCTTCTTTGGATGGTTCTACTTGAGTGGCTATCCCTACTCTTTGCTCCTCAATTTGTGGTTGCTCCACAACTTCTCGAGGTTCCTCCTTTGGAGCCAAAAGCTCCTGATCTAGTTAGAACTGAAGCTCCCTCTCAAGAGAACATCTCATTGCCTTTTCCTCATCAAATTTTACATCCCTTTGCACAAATGTCATTCTGAGGGATGGGAAGTACACACGGTAGTTGTGAGGAGTTTTTGTGTACCCCACAAATACCCCTAACTCTATTGTCATCTCTCGCCTCTTCCTTGATTCTTTAGAGACATGGGAGTAGACTGAGGCTCCAAAAATCCCAAAGTGTAACATGTCTAATTTCCTCCCCGAGAAAGCTTCTTTGGTTTACTCATGCCAAGAATTTGATGAGGACTCATGTTCTACAAATAGATCATTGTGTTGCATGCTTCATCCCACAAGTGCAAAGGTAGGCCTTGGTCATTAACCATCATCCTTGCTTCTCCTAGAATACTACGGTTCTTGCTCTCAGCCGCTCCATTCTATTGTGGATTTTGGGGTTCTGTCAACTCCTATCAAATGCCTTCCCTTGAACATAAATTTTTAAACTCATTATACATGTACTCACCTTCGTTGTCACTCATGAGAGCCTTCAACTTCTTATCGGTTTCTTTCTCAATGAGTGCCTTGAATACAAAGAACATGGAGAATGTATCATCTTTCTTCCTCATGAAAAAGATCCAACACTTCTATGAGAAATCATCTATTAAGATAACATAATATTTGTTCCTGGCAGTGGAGGCTGTTGAGGAAGGTCCACATACATCAAAGTGGATCATTTCAAGGATTGCGTGTGCCTTGTTGTCTTGATCATGGAAAGTGGCTTTTGACTACTTCCCCAAGGTACACCCTTCGCATGTATCCTAATGCTCTAGTGCTCCTTTGGGGAGGCTTGTGGTTATTTTCTGCATAATATTTAAAGCGCCATGATGCAAATGACCAAGTCTTATATGCCAAAGTTCACCGACATCTTGGCTCTGCACCTTCTCCGCCTTCGTGCTCAATGTAACACAATCTTCCACATCTGGCTTGTACAATTTCTTCACATGAACCCCGATCTACTTCACTTGTCCCATGGATACGTGTCTTAGGAATGATTTCCATTTTCTTAAGATCACACCATAACCAAGGTCTTCGAAAGCTGCAATGGAGATGAGATTTTTTCTTTAGACCCGAAACATACATCACATCCTTAAGTCTGAGAGGGGAGCCCAACTCCCTCTAAAAGGTGACTATACCAATCCCAATCGCGATGTACCTTCCATCATCTCCCATATCAATGTGCATATGGAGATATTTCTCCTCCAAATCACTGAAAAAGTATTTATTCCCCGTCATGTGGAAAGAGGCACTATTTTCCAAGTACCACACACTCCCCATCACTGTGCTTGCCATGCATGCTGTTATCACTGACAAAATTTCAAAGAAAAAGGGAAAGGGAAGGGTTAATTGATCCTGGACATATTCATGTTGATCTTGTTCGTGTTCATACAATAGGCATTTGATACAATTCTTAGTTTGTGCAAACAAACTCATGGTGAGCAGAGATCAGAAATCTTCATCAAATTCAAGCGAGGCAGTTCCTAAATTAAGCAAGGCAAGACACATCAGATGGATTAATAATAGGCTCAGACCCAACATCAAAGTGATGAAGAGGCAAATTGAAGACTTGGAGATTCAGCTAAGTAAGCGTGAAGGACATCCTTAGCTAAAAGAAATCACATAACAAGGCTAAGTCCTAATTTTGATAGATTGCTTTTTGAAGTTCATTTTAAAAGAATGGTGTTTATGTTTTCAGTTTTGAACAACCTCATGGTATATGGGAAATTCATTTCAATATAAAGAGGCTCAAGATAGTCGAATTTTGGCATTAAAACTGTGTTTTGGTGATTACACAACAGTTTCGTAGAGCGCTACGAAACTGCTAAAAATGATGCCTAATACACAGCAGTTTCGTAGCGCGCTACGAAACTGCTGTAGCTGCATATTTTGATGAAGTTGACCAATTTTGAGTGACAAAGGGAAAATATTTTTGAAAGGAATTTTATGAAGAGGATCATTAACAAAGTGTGAGAATCCAGCAAGGGTAAAACAAGCAGAGAAAGGACATAGATGAACTCTAAAGCTATGTGTTATAAAAATGATCATTATTCATAGCTAGTTTTGTTCATGATGCTTAAGGCAGCATTAAAGAGGTTTTGGGCCAAGTCTACAGTGTATGTAAAACAAGATAATCCAATGCAATTTTATGAAGAACAACAGGGGTAATTGATTTTGAAGATCCTTGTGGAGACCAAAAGCAAAAAAGGAGGAACTTTCTCTCCCTGTTTTTACCAGTCAATTTCTAGAAGCGTTCCTGAGCAGTTAAAAACTCATCTATGAAAAGTGAAAGAGGTTTTCATTCTTAAGATACTGAAGTACAAAATCCTCTTCCACTTTCTTCAAATCCATTATTATTTGAGAGAAATGAATGATCAAACTTGCGCTACGAAACTGCTGTAAGTGCAGTTTTTCACAAGCATATTTTTACACTTGTTTTTCAAAGACTCATTTTGGGCGGTAGGAAAGGTGTTTCAAAAAACCAAGAGAGTTTTTTGTTCAGCATGGATTGGTTCACAAAAGCCTCCTTCAGTTTTTTCAAATACATTGTTTATGAGAAGTTATGAGCTCTGTCCCAAGACCTATTTTTCAGCCAGAACAGAGCAAGGGACAGTCTCCTAGTTTCTAGGAACAGCAAAGGGATGAGTCATCAAGGGCCAGCTGGAAGGTTATGAGCACCATCAGATTCGACTTCATGGAGTTTTAGGTGTCAAAGAATGTTTTGAATGTTTAGATAAGGTTGTTGTAATCATGATGATGGAGTTAGACTCCTAATTGTCTTAGGTTTCTAAAGCTTCTAGTTAACAGTTTGTTGCATTTAATAGGTAGTTAAAGTGTGAATAGGTGTCATAAGAAGTAGAATTCGAATTCCCCTCATGTTGGAGGAGGAATATCAGCCTTCTAAAAGAATTCTATATATAGGAGAGAGAGCAATGTACTCAAGGTTGGAAGTTTATGTAAAAAAGCTCTGTTGACAAGCTTATGTAAAGACTCTGTTTATTTTGATAATACAGTGAATGGTTTCAGCTGCTCAAGAATCATAGTGACTTCAATGTATGAATTCCTCTTGTTGTCTTTCATGTTGTTTACAGTTTTATGTGTACTTGATTACTTAGAAATCACATGCTGTGTTCTAATTTCCTTCATGTACTCATATACTGTCCCTTTGTGTCTGCTGTACTTTATGTATATTGAAGTCTGAATGCCTTGATTTCATTGCAAAGCCAATTCACTATTAATGCTGAGTAACATATGACTCCATGAGCCCAATGGATGCTTGTTGATTTAGATTTTACCAGCCTCATTCCTATTTGTTTCATAGAATATTTAGCCATCTCAATCACAATTGAAAATCTTAAACCCTTTGAGAGAGCCCTCTCAGGCTAAGGAGGCTAAGCCTTAGCTAAAAGATTGGTCTGAAATAGTTACTTGAAGTCTTCCTGGTTTGCAACCTTCCAGGGCCTGATTTTGAGATAACACATGCGATGAGAGTGAAGTCAAGCTTGAACTGTGAAGACAAAGCTTCACTTGCCACTCCTCCTGATGTCTTCTTTCTTTCCTTTTTGTGTGGACACTTCGTGGCATAGTGCCCGAGTTCATGATAGTGAAAACACTTGATTTTGGAAAAGTATTTCTTATTCCCCCCTTGACTAGATTTTGGGTTGGATTGGGATTTCTTCCCTTTTCCATTCTTTGCCTCTCTAGCCAAGGAAAATTTTATTCATCCTCGCCCTTGGATGAAGTACCATTTGTGGTATTCTACCTTATTTCCTCCTGTACCAAATAGGACCATTAGTGTTCCCAATTTGGTATTTTCTCCCTCCCATTCACCGAATCTTGGTAGTTGTGCCATCTCTTGGGAAGGCCTAGAAGGGTTAGGCTTACCAAATCATATTCTGCAATAATAACACCAACTTTAAAAAGTTCATCATGACATTGTGTTAACATACTCAGGGACTGCAGAATAGTGTCATTCTTTTTGCATCTTGATATTTCGAAGTTTATCCTTGAGTTTTAGCTTCCTGTGGTCACTACTATTTTGGAACAAATCTGTCAGTGCTTGCCACATTGCATACATAGTCCCTTCCCATGGATATTTGAGACAACGTGGTCTCGTACTCCCTCTAATATGATTCTCCTCGCCTTGGCTACACACTTCTTCTGTTATGTTAGATTCTGAGTATCAATTGCTATTGGTTTCACAATGTCATTATCAACAAATTCCTTCAATCCATTATCTTCCAGCACTGTCTCCATGTAGTCCTTCCAAGCAACATAATTCGAGCTTCCCTCAAGGGCATACTCAAGTCCTAGTCCAAAAAAATCCATCCTTTTAGCTCTGAAGAATTGATCATGCAAATTTGATCCTCTCGCAATAACAACTTCGAAATTTCTGCTCTACTGTAAATCTTGCTTTAATACCATGTAGAAATTATTGTGTAGATTTGAAACTACTCATGAAATTTACTAAAACACGAGACTCAAATCTACTCTACTATTTTGCATAATTCAATTCACGATCGAGAACACAAATTATAAACATGCAAGAAAAATTATCACACATACAAAAAGATTTATCTAGGGGAAAAAACTGCTCAAAACCCCTTCCTATCTATATTGCATTAATAAAAGAATAGAGATGAAATACATATGTTGCTCAAGCCTGAGCACAACCTGCAAGTGTATAGTCTATCCCTCCACCTGACTGATTGACTTTGGCCAACACTTAGCCTATTTTCAAGCCCTCCAAGCTCCTATTTCCTTGAGGAATTAGGCCCCTATTAATTAGGAAATTCCTCAATTGGAATTTCACAATTCCTTTAGGCTCATCCTCTGACTGCATGCACCCCCTGTACACTTTACAATAGTCTACAATTGATAGTACACAGCCTTGGAATCTCCATCTCAACTGGGTAACTTGAATTCTCTGCATGCATCATTTATATTGGGCTGATTCATTAGTTAACTGGTTGATCACTGAGTGTGGTTGAAGTTACACTTCCACAACTTGACCTTCCACTAGTTCTTCCAATAGTTAAAACTAGTTTAACTGACCATAACTCAATTTAACTGAAATATATTGCTACAAAATAGCAATCAGTCATACTGAACTGAACTCAAGCTTCCCCAAATTGAATTAACTAAGTTAACTAACTGACAAGTGCCATGTCACCTCAGTTAACTACCTCCAATAATTTTGCTGAAGTGAATGTTCAATTTTTCTTTAGTTTGACCAAGGAAAAGTCAAATTGATATTTTCTTGTTGCATTTTCAACATCAATTTCTTGAGTAGCCCATATTAGTGTTGTTTAGGCTCCATTGCCTTAACTGAATTCTAGCCAGTTCACATTCCAAGTAAGATCCAAGGTGGCTTCCAACATCCACTTACTCACTAAGAGTACAAATTATCATAATTCAACCCCCTGCCAATAGGAGATACCTTTCCTCCTTCGTGAAGTAGTCCTAGGTAAGGAGTGCTACTGCACCCTACCAATTTCCTCAATTCTATTCTTCCCTTTGCCCCGTACTTTCTTTTTGCCAACTTTAGATGGGCCTTTATTGCAATTTATCTATAATACTTTATGGGTTACGACCTTCACCTGCATTAACTCTGACATGCTCAACATTGCTAACAACCTCGCACGTGTGTAGCTTCCCTCCTTATCAAACCAACATCCCTTCATTCGATGTAGAACTGGTAAGTTTAAAACCAATTGCATGATTATGACATTTTCTAGGGACATGCTTCCACGTCCCTTGCTTATTTTGTAGGTGGGGTGACGACAACCCTCCCCCCTTTCACTGCTAATCACCCCATCTGAGGAATTAAATATAAAATTTAAATAAAATAATTTTAATAAATAATATTGTCAAATATTAACATAAAAAAAAAGTTACTATTATATAATATCTTTCAATTAAAATTCCCCCCAAGGAGGGTGTGACGAGCCAACATTCCCCCTGCTTTGGTATGATGCCAACTCACATGAAAGGGGGCTACAAATCCCACTATACTTGATGCATTGCATGTGCTCTTGTCACTTGAGTTAATCATGACATGAAGTTAACATGAGGTTAAACATCATTTATTGCAAGTGGCATAGGGAGATAGAAGAAGACTCAACAAGAGAATTCTATAAAATTGGCAGTTTTGGAGGAAAAAATTGACAACGTAGATCACAAGTTGACCATTCTAGCCAAGGGATCAAATAATATATCCTCCTTGGATGAGGGAAGTGGCCAAAGAGCGTGTATGCCTGGAGATTCTTTCCAATAGTTGTTAGACTCATCACTAGTGGTCATTTTTGTCTTCTCATGTTGATGTATGTCAAGGTTTGGGACAACCAATTTGTTTTTATAAGTTCCTATTTACAATATGGTATGGTTAGACAAGGTGTTAGCAACCTCAAGGATTTGAAGTTATGTTACTAGTCTGGTTTCCCTTTGGCTAGACCAATGGAAAAAACTTTTTGGCCTACACAATCGCCATTTGACGTAATACAAAGTACCGAACTCCAAAAAAAAAAATCTTCCAATTAAATTCCTATTATCACATTGTTTAGAAACACAATGAAATTTGTAGTTCTTAACAAAATTTCAAATACTTGATTTAACATAATATATAATTAGCACAACCACATTAGTAAATGTGGTTGATATATGAGTAATTTTTCCGCTTTTGAAATTAATGGCTCTAGCACTACCACTTGTTTTATAAACTCATGCATTCACATAATGCCATTTGTTATTTGATAATTTGCATGATAATTTCATAATTGTAGTAGGAAAATGTGAAAAAATAAACATGTATTCACATAATGTCATTTGTGATTTGATAATTTGCATAGTAATTTTATAATTGTATGGAATACATGTTAAAAGGTAAACATAGAGAAAAGATGAAGAGAA
Organism: Pinus taeda; assembly: GCA_000404065.3. Taxonomy (NCBI): domain Eukaryota; kingdom Viridiplantae; phylum Streptophyta; class Pinopsida; order Pinales; family Pinaceae; genus Pinus; species Pinus taeda. The sequence goes on along the minus strand of APFE030937237.1, from coordinate 54,169 downwards.
TATGAATAGTGTCTTACATTTATAAATATAAGAAAAAAATTTAGAGGGAAAGCGATTTTAATCCCTCGTAAATAAGAAATAATGAAGACCAGCGAATGGTGTTTACTCACAGATCGCGTGGCCTAATGGATAAGGCGCTCGCCTCCGGAGCGGGAGATTGTGGGTTCGAGTCCCACCGTGATCGTTTGCATCTCTGCGTTTAATTTAAATTGAAACCGAGTGAAGTCCATATATTCAGCTTTTACTCTAAATAAAATTGTTTGTTTTATTTAGAATTCAGCTTTTACTCTGAATAAAATTGTTTGTTTTATTTAGAATTCAGCTTTTATTTCGAATAAAATTGTTTGTTTTATTTTTCCAAATATATGAATATATTTTAATTTAAAAAATTTATCAAAATCCAAAAAATTAAAAAAGTTAAATTACTTTATTATATTTTACTAATACTTTTTAGTTACTTTTTTTTTTTGTTTTAACGTTAATTTATTTATTAGATTTATAATAACACTCACCACATTTTTTTTTTGAACTTAGAAGTAACAATATCTTTAATGTTATTTATGTTTTGCAATACATCATTCTTGTTGGTCTTCAAATAGTTTAACCAGGCCCTTGTGTCTTTATGCCACCCCCGATTGAGCCTTAGGTGGTTTTGGCTGGAATTTAAAACTAGCTTAGGAAGTCTATGATTGTCTATGTTATTGAGTTTGTGCTTGTACAATAGAAACCTAATCATAGCTAGGCTCTCAATAGGGGAAATATCTGCTTCTATAAGGAGAATAGGATAGGGTGTATTACTTTTCATTTTTAGGTTATAAGTTATAAAACACTTCTGGATTTACTCAATCTTTCTCCATGATTCTCTGTAAATGCTGCAACCCAAGCCTCACAGCCATATAAGATAACATGAGTGACTAAAGTTTCAAAGATGAAATTTTTTTTATCCCACATTACTAGGTTTGCAGTTTTACAATTATTTTCAAGACCAAAATAAACTTTCCACCCCCCATTAATCATTTTCTCAATGCTATGGTTCCAGTTGAGCTTGTGATGAATATCAATTCCTAGGTACTTGTAAGAATACACTTCCTCCAAGTTATTATTGTCATACA
>APFE030937237.1:15506-49094 GCA_000404065.3 Pinus taeda | reverse complement strand
TCTGGTAGACCAGGCAGTTTAAGCCTGATTGTGCCAAGCCCTGATGGCTTGATTTTTGACTGATCTGCAAAGTATACTACTCCATCAACATTGTCAGTGAAATCTTCAAAAAAGTCTTTTCTATGAGTCATGTGATAGGTTGCTCCTGAATCAAGCAGCCAGTCATTTTTCCAGGAAGCAAGTGAAGTGTTAAACAAATCTTCATTTACTCCAATGTTACATTGTGGCTCAATATAGTGAGCGGATTCAGGTGCTTTACCTTTGTCTGTATCATCAGTTTTACCTTTCTGTTGGTTTCTTCTCTGCTCAATTTTGTCCCATGGTAGCTTGCATGTAGAGGCATCATGTGATCCATTTCTTTTGCAGCGAATACAATGTAAATCTGCCTTTTCTCCTTGAGGATGTTTGCCCCCCTGCCTTTGAAGTATCTTCCTCTTCCTCTTTGTCCACCTCTTCCTCTTGTAGAATCTTGAGCAAGATATTTTTCTTTATTAGCCAGGCATACACAGTCTCTTCAGAAGATTCAGGGACTGTCTTCTTTCCAAAGCCTTTTTCTCTTTCAACAAACTTTTTCACAAGAGAGTCAAAGGTTATATCCTTGAGATTTCCATTTGCTTGCAAAGACTCAAGATAATTGGAGTATGTAGGATACAGTGCCTTGAGAAAAGCAATAAGAGATATATCTAGCTTAACTTTAGTGGATTTGATATCATGCACTATAGATTTTATTTCAGATGCAAGAGCAAGAGGGTCATTATTTTGCAGTTCAAGAGTGAAGAGTTTAATCATAAGTTGGATGACTTCAAGTGCAGAATGTGAGTCATAGAGCTCATTCAGCTTTTGTAAAGCTTCAAAGGCAGTTGAACATGTTGTAAGGTGACGACTCACCTCCTTATTTACAGACGCTGCTATTAATGCATACGCTTTGCTGTTCTTGTTTTCTCAGATGGCAAGCTCTTTGTCTGATGTAGGCTTTTCTGGGTCACTGTCTCCTTCTCCGACACACACTCCTTTCCACAGCTCATTGAAAATGAGGGTGTGTTGTACCATCCGGGACCAGTCAGGATAGTTCTCCTTGCCAGTGAGAACTATTCCTATCTAGAGATGATTGAATGCATTCTGTAAAAGGTTACTTCTGCTGATATAAAAAAACTTTTGCTGATATATACTTCTGATGAAAAAAAAAAATTCTCTTAAAAAAAACTTCCGCTGCTTTTAAAAAATTGATTTTGCTATGGAGAAAAAATCATTAAATTCTGCTACATATATCTCCACATATATATCTCTGCAAAAATCAGTATATATAACACCAATATTCAAAGTTCTGCTACATGTATCACTGCAAAAGAGCGCTTCACTGTAATATATAACCCCAATATTCAAAGTTCTGCTACTGGAAAAGAGCGCTTCACTGGGCAAACCACATTTCGACAAGACTTCATACAGTAGTCATGAATGCAAATAAAATGAAACCATCAATCTTCTTAACCAATACAATCACTGTATTATGCGTTTTACAAATGGGCGTCCTTCTTTCAACAATCTTCACACCATCAATCCTCTTAACCAATACAATCACTGTATTATGCGTTTTACAAATGGGTGTCTTTCTTTCAACAATCTTCAGACCATCGATTTCAAAAAACTGTTTTATTACACCATCGATTTTAAAAAACTGTTTTTCATCACAATCGATTTTTAAAAAACTGTTTACATCACCATCGATTTTTTTTTTTAATTAAAAAACTGTTTTATATCACCAGTGAATGGTCCGCAGTTCGCTCTGATACCATTGGCACCACACCATTGGCAACTCCACAATGGCAAACGCACCAGCACCGTCACAGCGGTAACTCCAGAATGGCAAACGCACCAGCACCAGCACCGTTGGCAACGGTTTGCAATCGGACTTTTGGTGGCTTATGAAAACACCACAGAATATGTCGCGGGTTCGAGTTCGATCAACCACAGTTGGAACAAAAGGTGGTTCAAGGCGGTGCTCCACAGTTACGATATCGACGCAATAATCCATTAGACTAGCGAGGAACAGTCGACCAATGCAGGAGAATGACAACAAATAAGCGGTACTCTATAGTACGCGGGCAATGGAGTTGGAGACCGTAGTAGGAGAGAGGAGATCCACAACCATGGTTTCTCAACAGGCCGACGAAAATTAGGTTTGCAGAATGAATGAGCAGGCAGCATTCAATGGTGATTTAAACAGGCAGAGGACCAAAAGATTTAAACAGGCAGCGGACAACATTTAAATTCCAAACAGTGTTTTCATATACAAGCATTCAATCCTTCATAACAGCGCAGGAATCATTCCATACGTTACCGATTCCAGGCGTTTGCAGGCAGCGACAGTCTTCAGGCAGCGGCAGTCTTAAGCTATTTCAGGGATGTCAGAGACTGAGCAGCTCTCAGGCAGGAGTTACAACTATTTCTGGGACCTGTGCTCTGATACCATGTCAGGCCAGGGTAACTCCAGAATCAATGAGCGAGAGAAAACTGATTGCATTATTCATTTAGCTAATACATATTTATATATACAAGCATGACGGATCAGTTCATCTTCTTGATGACTGTCCAGTTCACCTATCCGTTTCGGATTAGGTGTCAACAACGACATTGCAAATATTTATGGATAGGAAAGTTATTTCCATTAGTTTGTATATATGTATATGTTTAATTTTTGTGGATAATTAGAATGGTAAATTTTAGTTATTAAGTTTGTAAAGTGTTTTAGAAGTTTTTTATGGTGTTGAATAAATTAGATAAAAATGTAGTTTGAATAATATGAACTTGCAATTGCAATTTCATTTAAAGTTGTGTTGCTCAATTTCAAATATTTTTCTTAAAAAATAAAAAGAAGACATAAAATATTTAGATGTGTCTTTATTGCAATTTTAATAAAATTTATTTGGCTTTTATTTTTATTATTTTAATTTTAGAACATACTAGGCATGTGTTGATGTTTGAGTTCAACTTCATCTCAATGATATGGGATTGTTGGTTCAACTTATAAACCCTAATATTGGGTTATATCAATAGTAACACTTTAGAATCAAACAGATGAAAAGTAATTACAATTATTTTAAGATTTTACAAAATGGAAAATTATAGCCATATCTTTTTGAGGCCGATTTTAGAAGTTGATCTTGATTCACTCCCATTAAGTGACAGTAAAAAAACCTTTTAGAGGTCAAAATTTTGCAGCTAAAGTCCCTAACCACTTGTAGTTATTCTATTCATTTAGAACTTTTCAATGGTCCAACAAACACCTCAATTAGAGTTTGTATGCAAGAGTTATGCTTCTAGAAAGTTTACATGTGCTTTGACCATTGTTGCTCCAAGTGCATGTCACATCATCTATCATTATTCACACATGTGGAGTTAGTCGTGTGTGGGTTTTAAGAGGCTTTTAGAAAGTCAAAAACTCTATGACTAATTAGGATTTGGGGCATGCAAAACCCCTAATTATAACCCTAGACAACCATCAAGGCATGTTAAAAACTATGTTGCAAGTGAAGAAGTAGGTTTTCTTCCTAGTGCACTGAATTAGCGTTTCATCCTTGAGTAGGGTGGAATAACGGAGCATCATAATATAGAAGAGAAAGAAGTTAATCCTACAGTAGCCTATCACATTTTTTCTATTATAAGGTAGCCAATATTTCTTTGTATCTTGTTGCGTTCTAAATATGAGAATAAAAGAACAAGGCATAATCATCATTCTTCTTAGGTATTCTTGTGTTGGGTCTCCCATGGTACATCAATTGTTCATTGTTTTGATGGCATGCTCATTTTACAACTACAATTTTCTCTTAATCTTCTTATTTAGTTTTCTTAACAAACATAGTATGTGGATAATATCATGTATCAATCATACGCAGATGGACTTCACCTTATTCACCAATTTCTTATTATGTTCACTCATAAAGGGGATTTAAAATTGTCAAAATATAGAGTTAATATATTATATGTATTGAGGTGGGGCGTGGGATGTGGGCTATGGGGTTTTTATAAGCATTAGAGGGTAAAAAAGGGGCATATAGTAAAAAATGGTTTTTTTTGGAATGATGTATTCAAAGAAGGATTCCACGAAAGGATTTGGGAGGCATTTATCAATATTTAGTACAGTTATATGTATTATTTAATATCACATGAATGCAGATGTTATGTAACAAAATCACTGAGTGGATAACTCATGATCATAAGTAATCATTGCATAATACAATATAACCTCATTGTTTTTGTAATAGCATGTTAAGATATGGTATGATGAACTATTAATTTGACTATCTATGGTATTTTAAAGATCATGTTGGTATCAACATAGTTTTTCTATGGAATATTGCAGGATCCTCATATTGACATAAAGAAAGTAGTCTCAAATATTAGCAATGGTGGATGGATACAATAACATCCCAAAGTAAGGTTCAAAGGGGGATTTTTCAAGATTAGAAGTGCAATTTTTTCACATCTCCAAAAATATGGTGATAATAATGGAAAATTTAGAGAGAAAGTTTAAACCCATCAAAGAGCTTATATGTTCTAAAGAGGATATTAACTCTAACATGAAACCTAAAGATAAATAAGATTTACAAAAAGAATGAGAGAAAACAAGACTAGTGTCTAACATGATATCTTCTCTACATTCATTCAAAGTGTAAGCAAAAGTGGATATCAAGCCCTACCAGGGTGAGATCAAAAAGATGAACTTCAATCAATGCATGAAACAATTTACTTTTGCATACATAATTTAGGATGAGTGTAGACAAATATCATTTTCCCATTAAAAGATTGAAGGTCATGACCAAATATGGTGTGAAATCTATACATAAATTGGAGGTCTATAGGAGCCCCCATAAGGGGTGAGGTGGGATGTAATTAATGGCAGTCAATAAGCTGACATTCAAACCCAAAAATAACTAGAGGGGGCATGCCAAGTCAGCCCCCCCCCCAAAGTATAATTAAAGCCACTTCCATTGTAATATTTTCCATGATCGATGATAATGGGATTTAGCCATTATTGAGTTGCATTAACTCTTTTTATGTGCTTGATGATATGGATTCTTTGAAAACACATACGATAATAATGCATCTAAGTTTAATAGTTTTTATGGCTCTCAACATTCCAATTTCATTGAAGTGTCGAGAGTCTGATTGCACAATGCACCTAGTGGGACTCTTATGTAGCCACACAACCTTTTTTGTTATTTTCATCCTTACCTCTACTCAAGTTGGCTGACTATCCATTTCCCTTTGCTCTCCATGTGCCATAGTTGGATTTCTTCTCTCAACGACTGAGTTTATTTGTTGCATCTACTTTGGAAGAAATCTCTCACCTTTGTCTACCACCCTCACATCACGGTAGACTTGAATTCTTTTGTTTATTGTTGCTTTAAAGCAATAAAAATGCCACACTAGTGTAGACACTATTTTGAGGGGGGTTACTTACTATGAGAATAGAGGAGGGCACAAGTTTTCTATCATGCAAAATCTTTGCCCAACATTATCATGAATAGACCTTACAAGTCATTTATGCAAAAAACAATGAAGCAAAATGAGATATAATAGGTGAATGAGGTTGTTTGTTAGACATGGATATTATGGCTAAGGTGGCCACCTAGATACGTGAAATAGGTCATAATAGGGGAAAGTATTACCAATACATATAAATAATTGATTTATATGGGCATATGAAGACCCTATTAGGAAGAGTGCTGCTAGACAGGAACAAGGCTAAAGAGGATATTCTACTAATGTTGGATGAGCTCCAAATCTACATGAAGAACTTAGATCATCACATGTAGAGAATTGGTGACCATTTGGGCCTACGCCCCACACCCAATCAGTTCCCATTAGCATGGAAAGCAACCAATTCATGTAGAGCCCTCAAACTCATCCTAATCCACATGTTCTATTACTACTAATTCACTTTAGTTTCCTAGTTTTATGTTTATTAGTTTGTTATATTCAATTATCTAGACAACATCCATATATGGGTAAGGACTTTTGTAATTTTTGGCTTCCATTTTTGTTAAAAACTTGGAAAATTAAGAGTTTAAGGCTTTGCCACTAGTCTAGTTTCCCAAGTGGTAAACCAAGGAAAACCATGACTATGAAGCTTTTATATTTATGAAAGATAAATAGAATCATAACTTCACAAGAAAAAATTATAATGTAGGAGAAGTGTAGAAAATAGCATTTTCCTATTAAAATATTGAAGGTCATGACCAAATTTTGTGTGAAATATATACATAGACACTACATTGGAATTTCATAAGCTAATAACCAAGTTGGAGGTATATAAAACTATTATCAAGTCCTAGTTTCACCCTATTGGGTATGAAGAGGATTAGAGGATTCCTGGGCATTACAATTGGGAAAAACAATGACAAAGTATGAAATAATAGACTATTGAGTAAAATAGAAAACAACCAATTTAATTGAGAATGTCTCCAAGAACTTAGATGCATTTCTCAAGTATTTGGATAATGTACATAGTCATTCAAGAAAACAAGTAATTTCCTTTAAACCTAACACCATTGATGAAACATGTGTGAACGAAGAATATCAAGAGATGGACAAAGGGTATGGACAATTGAGTGGTTCTAGGAAAATGAATTAATGGGATGCTTCCAAGGAGGGACAAAAGAAGTGAAATGGAAAGGGAAGAAATATTAATGCCACTTCACATAAATGCAAGGATCCAAACAACCATTATAACCATTGTATCATTGTTGTTTGTACCAAACTTTGATGTAGTCCTCAAGAATTTAGATAGTTTACATAGCCTTTCAAGGATGCAAGTAATTCCCTTTAAACCTAACACCATTTATGAAACATGTGTGAAGGGGAAATATCAAGAGATATACAAATGATATGGACAATCAATTGGTTCTAGGAAAATGAATTAATGGGACACTTCCAAGGAGGGAAGGAAGATGTGAAATGGAAAGGGAAGAGATATTTATGCGACTTCACATCCATGCTAAGATGCAAACAATCATTATAACCACGATAAGTTACATTGTTGTTTATACTAAACTCAAGTGTAGTCCTCAAATATTTGGATGTTTTACGTAGCCATCCAAGGAGATAGGTAATTCCCATTAATTATAACACCATTGATGAGACATGTGGGAAAGAACAATATCGGGAGATGGAAAAAGTGTATGGATCAAGTGGTTCTAGGAAAATGAATTAATGGGACACTTTAAGGGATGGAATGAAGACGTGAAATGGAAAGGGAATAAATATTGATTCCACCTCACATCAATACACAGATCAAAACAACCATTATAATGTCTATAACATTGTTGTTTATACTAAATAAAAATGTTGAAAGCTACACCCTAAGTTGAATCCAAAGAACTACAAGAAGGATTCGAAGAAGAAGAACATGTTAAGCATGGATTTAGTTAACTAAATGGAGAGAAACTTAGATATTTATGAGTATATTGTCAACCATATAATGTAGATGAAGGTGAACATGAGAAACATCTACAAAGTTGAAGAGAATTAAAAGAAAAAACTCTTCCACATACACACATAAATGTTGTTAAATATTGAGAGGGGGGTGAATCATCATTTTAATTTTTTGTACTATTTAAGACCTTTACTTATACACGTGAATTTTCACTATTGTGAAATTATACAACAATGATAAGCCACACATAATCAAATCAACACATATAACACAATATATTTATCGTGGAAACCCATATGGTAAAAAACCACAAAATATGTTTTTATTTAGATGATGATTGTAGGTACCAACCTACACTTACGATATTTGCAAGAACCCACTTGCAGTAGACACCTATCCAATTTAAAAATTGTAGTCTACAATCTACTAGAGATACCTATCCCAAAATGTTTGTAGGAACCCACCTATAGGGAACACTAATCCCCTCTTGATCCCTGATTTGATTTTTTGTTGTTGTTGCTGATTAAACTACTTTCTGCTCCTGTCTTTATTTTCTCCCTCCATATGCACACTAGCTTCTACTATCACTCAACAAACACATGTATCATACCTATCACCCTTACTATGTCTCTTACACATTCATGAATATTTCATTGTAATCATACTCATGGCTTACTCTACTTTTCACATTCTCTTGATATCTCAGTTGCACTTCTTTAACTTATGCACAATATTAACAACTTCACCAATTGTTCAACCATGTATGTATAGAACATGAACTCTTGCACAAGTCCTATCTTTACCATAAATATCAACCCAAAGTATCTACCCATTAAATTATGCTTTGAATGAGTCTTATCCTGCATAACTTTCCAACGCAGTGAGGAATCTCCTTTCACACAACATCTTTCTCTTCTACTCCATTGAGTATTTCTTACTCTTTTTGTTAGATATGTGTTATATTATTAGAGTAGAAATAAGAATAATTCCTCAAGAGGGAGATCTAATTCTCTAAGAAAAACTGCAAAGGTATGCTAGAAATGTGAAAAAGAAGGTTACTACAAAAAATATTATAGATCCAAAACTCTTGAGAAAGGAAAGGGATCTGATGATGCTCCTCATGCAGAGGAAAAAACCACCTCAGATGAAGGTGAGGATGTGTACGTGGATTCTTCTAGTACACATGTAGATCATGAGGCATGGTTGATTGACTTAGGTGCATCCTTTCACATGACTCTCCATAGGGAGTGGTTCTATGAGTACTAGAAATATATTGGTTGTGATGTATTCATAGGTAATGATAAGAAGACCAAAATCGTAGGACAAGGAAAAATAAAGTTGAAGCTAGTAGGTGGAAGGATTATGACACTTCCTGGTGTTCTACATACTCCATGTCTAGCCATAAATATGTTTTTTGTAAGAAAGATGGATTATTCAGGTGTAAATATAGTGTTCGAGAAAGATACCCACAAGATGGTTCAAGGAGAACTAGTGTTGATATTAGAATTTTAGATCGAAACTATGTACAAGTTACTAGGAAGTACTATTATTGATGGGTGCAACAATTTGTTGTTCTTAAAAGTGGAGCAAAAAATCTTGTATTATCTAGTTAAAAGACTATATTGTGGCATCAAAGACTTGGACATATTGGAAAGAAGGACCTTTAGATCTACATGGTAATGGTATGGTAGAAGGTATGTCTAACTTCTCTTTTCATTTTGATTTATAAGAACATTATGTAAATGGGAAGTAGAATCGAGTGATTTTTTCCTCTAGTGATAATAGGGTAGAAGAAATATTAGAGCTTGTGCACAATGATGTGTTTGGACCTGTGATTGGGTAAATCTATGTACTATGTCTTGTTTAAAGATGACTTCTCGAGGAATACATGGATATATATACTAAGGAAGAACTATGAAGTCTTTGACAGGTGTAAAGAATTTAAGGCTCTAGTGGAAAATCAGACAGAGAAGAAGATCAAGGTGTTGAGTACAAATAATGGTGGAGAGTTCTGCAAGAAGGAATTTAAAGACTACTCCATACACACCTCATCAAAACGGATTTACAAAAAGGATCAACAAGATCTAATGGAAGAGGCAAGAAGCATGCTCATTGGTGCTAGATTAGGGTAGACATTCTGGGCAAAGGTAGTGTATACTACATGTTACTCGTTTAACATATCACCTTCATTAGTGTTGGAGGGCATGTATCCACATGAGGTATGGATTGGTAAGAAAACCTCTCTCTCTCTCTCTCATCTCAAGGTATTTGGATGTGATACATATGTATATGTTCCAAAGGAGAAAATAATCAAGTTGGATAGTAACTATGAAAGGTGCATCTTTATTGGGTATACAGATGGTTTAAAATGTTACAAGCTTTGTTATGAGAAACAAAGAAGGTTGTGTACAATTGAGATGTGGTATTTATAGAAGTGAAGGATGTCATGAAAAAGGAAGTACTACCAAGGGAAAATGAACTAGAGAAGATATAATTTGACCCGAAGGATGAAGATTCAGAGTCCATAAAAGAAAAAGAATCACAAGAAGAAGAACCACACACTCCAGTTTTGAGGAGATCAGTTCGCGAAAGAAGCAAATTAGAGAGGTATGTTCCATATGATTTATGTTCTAATTTTTATTTATCTATTATTGATGAGATGATCCCAGATATTTCAGGGAGGCGATGGATTCAAAGGATGGAAAAATCTAAGAAAAGGCCATGGTTGAAGAAATGGAAACCTTAGATAGAAATGAGGCTTAGGATCTGGAAAAATTTTTGGATTGAAGAAAACCCATTGGAAATAAATGAGTGTTTAAGAAGAAGATGAATTCAAAAGGAAAAGTGGAGAAATACGAATCTCAACTACTAGTGAAAGGTTATTCCTAGGTGACGGGAATTTAATTTGGTGATGTTTTTTCTCCTATTGCCAAGTTAACACATATTAGATTAATTTTATCTATTGATGTCGATTTTGATTCTGAGGTAGAATAGATGGATGTAAAGACAATTTTCCTACATGAGGATCTAGAAGAAGAGATCTACATGAAGCAAGCCTTGTAGTGAAGGGTAAGAAAGAGCTAGTGTGCAAGTTAAATAAGTCTTTGTATGGGTTAAATAAATCACCAAGGATGTAGTATCAAAAAATTGATACATATATACAGGGACTTGGATTTACAAGGATCAAAGAAGATCATTGTGTGTATTATAAATTAATGGTGATCATGTTATTTGTTTGGTCTTGTATGTGGATGATATGTTCATGATTGGAAACGACATAGAAATTATCCAGGACATGAAGATCTAGTTGCTCTCTAAGTTCGGCATGAAGGATCTTGGTGCTACAAACTTCATTTTAGGCATGGAAATTAAACAAGATTGGGAAAAGATGAAGCTATGGTTAAACCAGAGGAAGTATGTTGAGTCAATATTCCAAAGGTTTAATATGCAAGAGAGTAAATTGGTGAAGGTTTGTTTTCATGCATGTGTAAAGTTATTTGAAAAACGATTTCCCAAGATACAAGAAGAGGAAGAGGACATGTCCCATGTTCCATATGAAGGTGTAGTTGGTAGTTTGATGCATTAAACAGTCTGTAGAAGACCATAAATTACACATGAAAAGGGAGTATGTTTATGTCAAAACCAGGGAAGGAGAATTGGATAGTAGTAAAGCGGGTTTTCATGTTTCTTTGTGACACTAGTAATTATGGTTTGTGCTACAAAGGAAGACTAGGATTGGGTAGTGTTGGATATACATGGATTTGTTAATGAAAATTGAGTTGGAGATTTAGATCATAGATGATCTACAAGTGGGTATGTGTTTAACCTATTTGGAGGATAAGTCAGTTGGATAAGCAAGAGACAATATGTAGTGGCACTTTCAACTATAGAGGTTGAATACATGACAACCACTCATGCAAGCAAGGAAGTTGTTTAGTTGCAAAATTTATGTTCAAATTTGGGGTTGGTACAACAAGATATATATATAGATTGCGATAGCCAAAGTGAATTTTTCTTGAAAAGAACCTTGCTTATTATTAAAAGACAAATCATATTGATGTTCAGTATCACTTCGTGAGGGATGTGTTGGAAGGAAAAAAGGTGTTGTTGGTAAAGGTGGAAACTTTGAAGACTGTTGCAGAGTCATTGACAAAGTCTGTGAGCACTGGGGAGTTTTTTTGGTGTAGAGAAACAACGGGAATTTAAGTCCTGGGGTTTTTAGGGGAAATAGCTCCTCTCCATGGAGTTTAGGGAAATGCCATAGGAAAAAAAATAGTGGATCCACCCATGGTTTTGTGCATGGTTTTATGCATGATGGTTTTTCCCATTGTATTTTGTAGATCCATTTAAGTGAACTATGGTTTTGTTCTAATCCAAGATTAATAGATTGTAGGTTTATGAATGCTTTAGAATATATATAATGTATTGTAACATTGAAAGGAATATAATGAAGAATCAATTTGTTTTTCTTGGTTTTGGGTTCTAGGAGAAAAATATTTGTGTATATTTTTTTCTCACCATTTTTTTTTTAAGAATTGTTTTTTAGGAATTTTTTGTATAAGGTTAAAACCTTCACTTTGTTCAACATTGTAGTCTTCATGCCTTCACATTCGTCCATATACACAAATGAAACCCTACATACCAAGATATCAACTCTACTTTATGTTTTGTAATGATAATAAGTCACTAGCTTTCAAGACCACACTTTCTTCTTTATTTGAAAATGTCGTTGTTAGTACTAGCTAAAAATATCATACATTGGGCAATTTCACTAACAATTGTTTCCTAATACACTAGTGAGCCAATAAACTGATAGCTCTTAGGGTTGAGCTCATTGCCTCTGTGACCACATGGTTTAACTAAGAGCTAAACATATTAGACATTGGGAGATACACTCCAATTATTTGCATAATTTGCTGTAAGTTGAGGCCCCTTAACTCTTTGAGTGCCATACTTTAACTTCAATTGACCTCTAATTGTGGCCTCAAGCTATTTTCTATTAGGTATTGGTGGATTGCATTTATGGATTCCTTTCCAAAACATTAATACAATGATAAAATGAGGGAATTAAGCCCTTAGGTGTTATCCCTTAGTGCCATGTGACTTGGTGTGAGGACTAGGGGTTGAAATTCATTTGGATATCATAATATTTTGTGAGTGAACACTCTTTTTTGATATTCCAAGTCCCTAAAGCTCTTAGGCATTATTGCTTAGCATTTCATGATTGAGTTTTGTCCCCTAGAAGTGGATACTATTAGATGTTGGTGCAAGCCCTAGATTAAAAACAAATTGTTCAAACACTTTGATAACTCGTGATTTAATTTGGCCCACCTTGCCACATCACCTACCATTGTGCTTGCCACATCATCTTTTGTGGTCAATCAATACTTCCAATGTGTCTAAGTATTGATGTGTACTTTCCATGTGTCACCTAATATTTGTCCAACCAACCTACCAAATCTATCATAAACACCTACCACATGTCATCCACCATTGTTTCCATGTCATGGTCTTCACCACCTAGAACCCCACATCATCACTAACATGTAACATGCCACATCCTTTTGATACATCTGCTGTTGGTTAATCAAAGGGTATTTGATAGGCCAAAATGGTCCAGTGCCTAATAAAGCATGCACTTTGTTTATGTTGTAGTCAACAGGCTAAGGGCCAATATGGTTAATAGGCTAAGGCCTAACAAACTAGGGCTCGGCATGTCAGAATACTAATGCCCTCTATGATGGGTCATCAATTGATGGCAAGGATTTTCATCGATTGTACTATATTACCTTTGCTTTGTTGTATTTTATCTACCACCTTTCTTATTTCCCTCTGTTTCTTGATCTTAATATGACTCCTCCTCAACTTTTCCTCTGCTACTTGATCATAACATGACTCCCCTTGAGATGTCATTGACATTAATGCCAAAAAACACTACCAACAATCTCCCCCTTTTTATTGATGGAAACCCATGGAATCTAATCACATTTGTCAACTTGTAGTCATGTCAATATGCAAACTCTCAATTTGGGTATGATTAACAGGTTCTCCAATTACCTCCTAATTACTTAGCAGATAAATGAGAAAATGTGTATTTAATTATCAATATGGTGTTTGTATGGAACTTGTGAGTCGTCATGCAATTTAAATGATAATACAATGTTGTTGAGTGCCAATGAGGTTGTAGTATCCTAGATGAGTGTTTCACAAAAATATATTAATGTATTTTACAAGTCATTGAGGACAACAAATCACACTTGCATAAATTAAGTGTCACACTTTTAAAATTGAATAATGTGCTTCTACTTAGTGGGCATAGGAAGCTAAACAATGTAACCCCCAACACAGGTATAACAATCCATGCAACCAAAAACTAAATCACATAGGCATAAATAAATCACATAGGAAATCAAGTGGTGACTTGCTCAAGGTTTGTGGTGATCCTGATCCCTAGAACGAATATGCTTATGAAAAGGTAGAATGTTAATAAAATGCAATATAAATAATCCAATCTAATAAGATATTTTAAAGACAACATTGTAAATCTAGATAACAAAGTAAGTGAAACACAATCCTCAGAAACATTGTAAATTATCTATTTAGACTGATTAATTAATAACATATACAAACATAGTTATTTATCTAATTAGAAAGTTGCAGTAGCATAAAGAGCTAGAGTTAATTATTAGATTAGCGAGTTACATGAGTATAAAGAAATAGAGTAATTTATCAAATTAGCAAGTTGTATCAATATAAGTAAACAAAGTAAATACTAAGTTAACATAAATATAAATGAAACTAGAAACTAATCTATATGGTTAAAGGAAATACCTGACTAAGGAGGGGGTCCTACCTCCTTAGGCGAGGCGTTATTTATAAAATCATATCGCCTAAGTTAATAAAAAAAATGAATAATAAAAAATGGAACAAAATCATAAACTTTATATTAATAGAAACACATAATGCAAACTACAATTATTTTTTCCTCCCAACTCAAGTAGAGCAGGGTGTTTTTATACACAGTACTGCAGTCTTAATTTAATCAAGATATCAAATAACAAACACGAAAATATTTTGATTCTTAGGTTGTTCCTTCTTGGTTACAATAATTTCACTAAAAAGTAGAAAAGATCAGATAAATGTTGACTCATTCAGTTGTTGTGACAAGTGGTGGTTGGGTTGATCTTCAATTGCAATCAACCTTTCTTTTTTGGGAAGCCAAATATGTCTTGTCACTTTCTTTGTTGGGTGGTCAAATGATCAACATGCATTTGTTGATGGCAGTTGTGTGCCTGGAGATTGGATGGAGGTGCATTGTGATAGCTTTCCTTTAGTTGCAACAATTATCCTCGACGATCAATTGTCAAGGTGTTGCAGCATTGGACTTAAGCATGTTGTAGCACCACTTATGTTGGCTTTGTCATATTGCAACACTGCACTTCATCGTATTACAACAACAAAGTTGTAGCAATGCACTCATTCAGGTTGTGGCACTGAACCCTGTACATGTTGCAACAACTAGAGTTGAAACTCTTTCTCTTTAGTCATGTTGCAATAATAGAAATTGTGGCACATGCTCTTTAGTTGTATTGCAATAGTGGGAGTGGTAGTATAGTGTTGCGACAATAAGGAACCCGGGGTGTTGCAGTGATATAGGGGTATTGTTGCAACTTGAAAGTGTTGCATCATTACAAGAGGGTGTTACAATAATTATTCTTTATATTTGCTTCATGAGTACCTACCTAAAGTGATTCTCACAAGTTAACATCAAAAGGAAAATTCCTTCCTCGACATATACGAATGAACATTAAAGTGACATAATTGGAAGATAATTGTACATTAATAAAAATGCATCAATATGGGAAAAATAGGTGATGGAATGGAATAAAAATGGAAAATGGTACTCAAAAAGGTGTTGGATAAGTGTTAAAAGATGCCAAATTGGGTGCCCGTCAACGACCTTCAACCTTTAAAAGGGAAAATGATATTTTCTACCTTCTGCTATATTATTCATGCAAAATTAAGTTGTTACAATCATTGTTTTAAGTTCATCATTTTGATCTCACCTTGATAGGGCCTAGCATCCACTTTTGCTTACACCTTGAAAAAACACAAGGAATTTGTGTTATTAAAACTTGGTCTTATTTTTTCTCGTTCTTTCTCTATATCTTATTTATATTTAGGTTTTTCATTAGAGATAATGTCCTCTTTAGAGATGATAAGTTCCTTTATGGATCTAAACTTGCTTTCTCAAATTTCCATTGGTAACACCATATTTTTGAATATGTTAGAGGCTTAAGCTTCCATTCTTGAAAATCTTCCTTCTAAATGTTCCTTTGGGATGATATCCTACCCGCATGCCATTGCTCATATTTGAGGCTACTTTATTTATGTTGATCTCAAGATATTGAAACATTTAATAGAACCCTAAATATAACTATGTTGAACCATCATGACCTTTAACATATCATGGATAGTCAAATTGATAGTTCATCATAGCATAGATTAACATGCTACTACAAAAATAACGAGGTTGTACAATGTATTGTGCGTTGATTATGTATGATTAATACATAATATTATTAGCATATTGCGTTATTTAAGACAAATAACTAAGAATAATAAGAGAAAATAATAGTTGTAAAATTAGCACACCATCAAAACAATGAACACAAGATGTACCATAGGAAAGCCAATGTAGGAAAGCTGAACTAGAATACGATTATGCGTCACTTTTTTTTTCTCATATTTATGATGCAATAACATAGAAAGAGATATTGAACCACCATATAATAGACAATTTGTGATAGGTCATTATATTATCAACTTCAAATTCTTCCTCTTCTCTATTATGATTTCCCACTCTTCAACTCTACTCACGGATGGAACAATAAATCAATGTATTCGGAATGAAACCCCTCTCTTTCCTTGTAGCTTATTTTATAACATGTCTTGAAAGTTGTTTAGGTTACAGTTACGATTTTTACATGCCTCAAATCCTAATTAAACTATTCATTTTGGAATTTTTGGAATATGCTTAAGTGTTTCAACATTAGCTCCACATGTGTGACTAATGAGAGATGATATAACCTCCAATTGTTATCACAATGGTTAAAGCACATGCAAACTTCCTAGATGCATTTTTCTTGCATATAGACTCTAATTGTTTGGACCATTGGAAAGTTGTAAATGAATAGAACAACTATAAGGGGCCAGGGACTTTGGTTGCAAAGTTTTGACCCCAAAAAGGCTTGTTTAATGTGAAAATAGGTTTTAGAAGTTTTAGGAGTCCAAATTAGAAAATTAGGATCAACTTCTAAACGTTGGCCTGAAAAGAACGTGGCTATACTTTTCTAACCTATAAAGTTCCAAAAAAATAATGAATTATATGATGTTTCATTTTAAATCTTCAATTCCATGTTGATGCAATTTGTAAAATATGTCATTTAATTCCCAAATCTTATGACTATTTCTCAATCATGTTATTCTAAAGTGTTAATATTTGATATAATCATTATTTGTGTTTACATGTTGAAATTAGAGTGGGATTAGGGGACAATCTAATCTCACTTAGGTGAAGTTGAAATCAAATACCAACGCATGCCTCTTATATTTGAAAATTAAAATAAAAACAAAAACAAAATCCAAATAAGCCTTATTAAAATTATAATAATACTAATAGCTTTCATATCCAAACATATTCACATTAGTTATTTTCATAATAAAAATACGAAATGTGAACAACGATTCCTTTGTGAAAACAACGTATCATAAGTATGTTCTCTAGAGTTTTTATAACTTAATTATTGGATAAAGAGGAAAGGTATAAAATTTGAAGCTTCAAATTGAGTCAACCTGTACTCTTAATTCTAGTGTGTAGGTTTTCACAATTAATCATAATGTGTTTGAGCTTTCTAGATTTAAATAATTTATACTCTTTAGATTCAAAGAGCTTATTTTTAATTTTAATGGTGGATAGTGTTACTCATGTATGTATATGGATGACCATAAAAGAAATATTTTCTTCTATGATATACAATTCCATCTAACAACCTCATATTTCCCTTTGAATATGAGCCTCTTAGATGCATTTAACTCATGATACAACAACCCATTCACTTGATCAACATACTCATATGTTTGAAGGTGGGTCAAAAACCATGAGGTACATTATCCATTTTTTCATACAAAGTGCTCACATTTAATGTTTTCGGCATCTAAGTAAGGATCATGGGTTGAAATCAAATAATGGATCATGATACTTAGAACTCATACTTTTTTTCTTATTTCACCTTGGTGGTCATCTTTTATTTATAGTCTAGTGTATTCACCTTATAATTTTTTTTTCATTATCCAAGAGGGGCATGAATGGGAGGCCTAAATGTAGATATCGTTTCCATATCTTTGCATACTTAACACTTCATATCTATCATGTTCTCTGTTTTCCTCTCTTTTTGGCTAGTTGCCACCACTTGTATTGTTTACCTATTTGCTTCGACCTGTAAGAATAAGGGGCTTGAAAATGCCCTTAGGTTGATGTAACTATGAAAGGAAAGAATATAAGAGCATGCGACAAATGTTAAAATGTTAGAAATATATTGGAGAAAAGAAAGTTTCACTTTATGTGTATTTTCCAGCTATAATTTAGGGCTTCAATCTAGGGTTTTAATTATTTTTATATGCCTTTTAACTATATAAAATTGTTGTAATTAATTCTCTTGTTTACTATAAATTTAGTCCTCATATTTCACTATATAATCATAGTTTTTGGGGCTATATTTGCTGTTGTTATAAACTAGTTGACTGCTGCATTTTCTATTTTTACATGCTAGTTTACTTCAACTAAAGGTGATTTCTTGATTGTGTGTGTTTGGGGACATTATTTGATCCTTTATTGGTTGGCCTAAGCCTATAAACGAGCCATAAGACTCTTCAAACTCAAATCTAGAAACTACAATGAAAATACATTATAAATAATAATTGCTTGATTTTCTAGACCAATGGTAATTGAAGTCTAATCCTTAGGCGGCTATTGAATTAGTTTACTTGGGTCAATTGATCCATAATAACACTATGAAATCCTCCCTTGTGTTTGATAACCATCTTGCATTAAAATGAGGGGAGTAGTTTCTAAGGTGATAATGATGACATTCCCATCATTGCTCATTGTCTACGTCACCTAGTGAGGCTTTTCATTAAGGTGCTAAATTTGGTTGTAACATATTTTGCATCATCCTCAGGGAGGAGTTGAGTCCTCCCCAAGATTTGAAGTGATCCAGGTGGATATTGGTGGCCACCTGCCTATTCCACTTAGTCCTCTAGTCGGTTTCATTTGTTTCCTTGATTATAGCAACATTTACTATTTTTAGTAGTTTTTTGGGTCCTGAACTTTTAGAGCTGTTTTTACCCCCTCAACAATGTTTTTTTTTATGTCCTCATTAGGCTTGTAGTTATAGGTATGGGCTTGCAACAAATCTTGTAGTACTCGAATATATATTTCCAATGATGTATCGTACATGCCAAACATAGATCATATGACGAAGTTACGATCCTCTACCCAACTAACCCTAGTGGGGCCCACAAAATTTTGGCATTCCATCTCCTAGTATTAGGGTTTTGGTTCTTTAGGTTTTTCCCTTGTTGTTCAATAATAAAAAGGGCACTTGAGCTCATTGTAACACAGTTTAGAGGCATGTAGCCGTCGCATCTCTTATCAGAGAGAAGATACCATTTCCCGAGCTAGTTTATTTCCATTCTGTATGTAAGCATATTTCGGTTCTTTGATATTAATGAAATGAAATTTTATTTTTGTTGCTTCTCTGTGTTTATGTTTGTATTTGTATTATGTTGCATTCCTGCATAAGTATGGATCAGTGGTATCAGAGCATACTATGGATCAATGGTATCAGAGAAGTATGCTCTTTCTTTGTTTTTCTTTGCATGTCCCCAACGAGGTTAGGGTATAAGGAGTTAAGGCTCAAACTGGTTGAACCTTTGCAAGACTAGCCTCGAAAACCCCGACGACCTCCCATGGCAGAAGAAATTAAAGATGAGGGAGCAAGAGGTCCTTTCAAAATATTTCTTGAATAAGCCCTCAAGTGATACAGGAACACGATGATGGATAACTTTTCCCATATCCTTTAGCGACTACCCACAGGCGACACATCTTCATTCAATAGTCACTCTAGAGGCACCACTCCCTTTAAGGTACAAGTCAACTTTGACATCCCCATACTTGAAGGCTAGATAGATGTAAATAGATGGTTAAATATGCTGGAAGGATATTTTTTCATTCATGACTTTTCCAATCGGGAAAAGATTACTTTTGCACTTCTCAAAGCTGCCCCCCATGTCAAGGACTGGTGGGAAGCCTACTGTGAATAGAAGGATGAGAAGGAACCCTCACTATTTTCAGCCGCACCCACTTGGAATTATTTTTGAAATGCCATCAAGGAATAATATTACCTCGTTAGGAGCTATGAATATAAATACATAAAGTGGACCACACCGAGGCATGGAAGGGACTAAGACGTGCTGGAGTTCACACATACTTTTCATACCATTCATACAAAGTTGGGTATCAATAATTCTAAGTGGCATTTGGTATTCAAGTACCGCCACTGTCCACACAAGTACATCCAGGACGAGATGGAGTTCTTGGACATCTCCTCACTTGACACCACCTATCGACACACTATCAAGATCGAGCATAAATTTTAAAAAAGGAAGTGAGACTTTGGATTTGTGAATTTGAAGCAAGGGAAAGGTGCCCCCAAACTGTAGAACAAAGGACAAATCCAAGGCAGGGTGACCTAGGACAACCCACCGAGGCTGAAAGCAAAGAACCACACCACGAAGACAAAAAAGGACACAGGGAAATGGTGTGAGCTCCATAAGATCCCCATTAACAACACAAGTGAGTGTCGAGCCAAGCAGTCACTGGTGGCTAAGCTGAAGGCTTCCAAATCATATTATTGATGTGGATCCTAGTACCACTGTTGACATCACCAAGATCCAGAAGATTAAGCTCGAAGATCCAGAGGAGGGGGAGTGAATCTTCCACTCACAGGTGTGGGTGAAGGGTTCTCCACTAGATTTCATTGCAACAGTGGAAGCCAAAAGAACCTTATTTCAGTAGAGCTTGTGAAATGGTTGGGCCTACCAACCACAACACACCTATAGCCATACACCATTAGGTGGCTTCACCAAGGATAAAATCTCTGCGTCAGCTAGCAGTGTTGCCTTCCTTACAACATCAAGCCCTTCAAAGATGAGGTATTGTGTGATGTTTCTCCTCTTGGATTTTGGGATGTATTATTAGGCCAACCATACTTATGGAAGTGTCATGTTGTGTATGAGTCTAGGCCTCAAACTTTTATTATTTCTTTGGGCAATAAGTTATATAAGATACCTAAGGTAGCACCACCTACCGCCATATCTTTTATCTCTGTGAAGAAATGTAGTAAGATCATTTCCCGAACCGAAAAATTTGTCTTCATTATGATTCACCTTCAGGGAAAGAAGAATATTGTGGCCACATCCATGACCTCCAGATAGGGCTCCTCCGTGTGATAAAAACACATGGAAAAGGTCATGGATGAGTACAAGGACATCTTCACCTCACCCATAGGCGTGCCCCTACACTATCAGGTCAAACACTCCATCGATTTGACCCCGAGCACGTTGCTACCCAACAGGCCAATGTATTGACACTATGTTCTAGAAAAAGATGAAATCAAGAGGCAGATTCATGAGTTGTTGCAGAAAGGGTACATCAAGCCAAGTTCATCACCCTGTAGGAGCTCGAACATGTTGCTACACAATAAATACGGGTCCTAGAGACTCTGTATTGACTATTGGGTGCTAAATAAGATCACTGTCTAGAATAGGTATCCAATCCCATAGATTGATGACCTTTTGGACCATCTCAAAGAGGCCAAATCTTTTAGTAAGATTGACTTGAAGTCTGGTTATCACTAGGAACCAATCAAATCCTCTGATGTGTGGAAGACTTCCTTCAAATCTAATGAGGGCCTTTTTGAATGGTTGGTCATTCCTTTCGAGTTGAAAAATGTCCCCACAACCTTCATGAGGTTGATGGATGACATCTTACAACCCTTCACCAACTCATTTGTCATAGTGTATTTGAACGACATCCTGATCATCATCTAGAGTTGGGAGGAGAACCTCCACCATATTCGATAGGTCCTCCAAGCCTTGAAACAACACAAATTGTGTGTCAATTTGGAGAAGAAATTCACTTTTGGTATGACGCAAGCTCAATATCTGGGGTACATCATTGATGAGAGGGGCATGAATGTGGACTGAAACAAGATACAATTTATTTGGGATTGGCCATTAGCAACCACTCTAATAGAGCTCCATATCTTGTTGTGTCTTGTCAATTTCTACCATAGGTTCATGTTGGGGTTCTCTCATATCACTTGGCCTTTGAGTCAAGTCACCAAGGGCTGAGAAAAAGAAAAGTTATTTTGGTTTGAATCCCAAAAGAAGGCATTTTCTTAGTTTAAGCATCGCCTCTGCTATGCACCAATACTCACATTACTAGGCCTGCAACAAACATTTGAGATATAGATAGATGCCTCTGATTATTCTATTGGTGTAGTTCTTACTCAGTAGGGGCATCCAATGGCATATCATAGTGAGACACTTTTAGACAATCTGAAAGTATCCTACCTATGAAAAAGAGATGTATTCCATTGTGCAAGTTTTCCGACAATGGAGCCATTACATTGTGGAGAAGGAAACAATCATTCACACATACCACTGACCCCTGTAGTTCATACATACACAAGGAAATTTGTAGAACGATCGCCATCAGAAATGGTCAACATACCTGCAATAGTTCCATTTGAACATTAAGTATAAGAAGGGCAGTACCAATAATGTTGCAGACTACCTCAGCTGACCGCTGGTCATGGTGCTGACCACTGTGCTCGAATTTGGGGGACGCGAGACTTCGAGGTGGCCGCATCTTTACAAGAGTGATCCATAATTCAACAAAACATATTAGATGCTCCAGTAAGGCAAGGAAGTTTCTGATTTTCACCTCTAGGGTGCACTGTTATGCCACCTAGGACACCTCTGTGTTTCTTCAAGTGAGCATGCCAACATGATTTTTGAGGCACACTACAGTCGGGTAGCTAGACATTTTAAAGTAGAGAAAATAGTGGCAGTGTTTCAAAAGTATTTTTATTGGCTGAACCTTCAACAAAATGTTGGGAAGTACATTAGATCCTACACTACCTGCACCATTGCCAAACTGACCATCATGAAGCAAGACCTATATACTCCTCTTCCTACTCCAAGTCAGCCTTGGGAATCCATCTCCATGGATTACATGTTAGGCCTTCCTTCCACTAAGCATGGAAATGACTACATTTTCATGGTCATTAAAAGATTCTCTAAGATGGCCATTTTTGTGGCTTGCAAGAAGAGTTTCACTATAAAAGCCACTGTTTATCTCTTCTTTGAATGTGTGTGGGTACACTTTGGGATGCCACAATCCATTATATCAGCTATGGATATTAGGTTCCTTACTACATTTTGGTCAAGTCTCTGGTTGATGTTGGATACCAATCTCACTAAGTCCACGACCTTCCACCCCCAAACTATTGGCCAAAAAAAGTTATTCAAAAGGATGATCATGCACATTCTACACATGTACAACTCAAAGCATCCATGCACATGGGATGAAAGCCTCCACTATGTCCAGCATAGTTAAAATAGAACTCTCCATAGTTCAACTGGCCATAGTCCCTTTTAGGTGGGGTTGGGATTCCAACCACTATGTCCTATTGATGTGGCCATGCCATTTAAATCTACTCAAGTAGATTCGGCTCATGTCCAGATAGAAGCAGACAAGGCTAAAACCTTCAATGAGCACATTCAACACATCTATCGGTAGGTCCATGAAATATTGGACCGAGCCAATGCTAAATATAAGTAGCATCGTGATTAGCATTAGGTGCCACACAAGTTCTAGGTGGGCAACAAAGTTTGCTTACATTTGCAGAAGGATCCCTTCGTTGAGCCCCACCGCAAACTTTTCTCACTCTGATATGGGTCGTACACCATCATAAGGCTGTAAGGGACAATTCCTTTGAGCTCAACATTCCACCATTCCTTGGCCTACACCCAATATTCAATGTGGACTAGATGCAACCATAATTTTCCCCATTGTTGGACACATCTGACATTGCTGAGCAGCTGACACCAAAAGAGCTCAAACCAAGTTTCATCGAACAAGCCCCAACTAACAATATCATGGACATACAAATCAAGAACACTCGCTAGCAGAGGCTCCTTCACCAGGGAAAGTAGTTCACCAGGGACCAGTGTAACTAAATCCTCCCACATTTATCCACTTTTACTGGTTTACCTTGTGTAAACATGAGCTGGGGTTCACTGTGATAAGACTCAACCTCCTATATGACCTTAGGGAAATGGATTCGACAACTTAAGACATTACTGGATTCCCTCATGTGCTACAGGACCTCTAGGAGTAACCCAACCTCTCCAGGTGTCCAGCCCCTGAGATAACTCATTTTTTCACTAATCTAGAGCCCCATCAGCTCCCTTATCAAGGCATGAAAGCGACTGCAGCCCTCCAGTGGCACTAATAAGCCTACCTCCATAAAACTGTGTACTTTTCCAGTCAGTTCTATGTGAGAAACTCCAAATTTGAGCCACTTTTTCAAGGCCAGTACTCAAGCCTCTACTCGGAACTCAATGAAACTTCCGGAGATGAAAAATTACATAGAAACAAAGCTTTTAAACCCAAACTTGAACCAAGACTTGACCTATCTCCTCCCAACATGGGCTGACTTTTCGCCAAACATATGGTAAACATGCAACCTACAGGTCATGAATGCAAATATGAACATAATGATAAGAAAAATTATTTGAGGATCAACAATAAGGAACAATGCCTTCTCAAAATAGCTATCATAACACCAATTTGGTCATGCATTCATTGACTAGACATTCATTAATAATAATGTGTTAAGAGACATACTTAGATCTATTAATTAACCATTCTTATAACCAACATATAACCAGATAAACAAAAATGAGAGAACAACCATTAAATCCACATAATAAAAAGTACATTTACTCATCAAAAGCAAGAGGATCTTAAATCTTGTTAACCATTTGCAAATCCAATCAAGTCAGGGACTTCCATGTACCACCTAACCATAGATTGGGCTGAATTAAATATTTATTTCAGCCAATCACTCTTGTGCCATATTCCAAGCATGAATGTGTGACCTCATGGGATAAACCAATCTGTAAACAACAAAGGGAATCTAGAGGTTAAACCACCTCCACCCTCACCCTACTGTGATATCACCTAAACCAATCCCTAGATCACAAAAACAAACTAAGATTATGCCTCAAAATTCTTTCACCATCCCTTGAGGAATTTTATTTTTTCCACCCACCTAATGAGGGCTTCATGGAGAAAACCATCTCCATCCCCAACCCTTAGGATTTTCCTGAGACCACCTCACTCGGATCCAAAACCTTCCAGCAATCCAAAGCTCAACGAAGAATGAATCCCATCGCACCATGACTATCTGGAAATGGAAAGGCAAGGATAAAACCATTGTCAAAGCTTGAGAAAATCCATTAATCCACTAACAACAATGAAACCAAATACACACATGGACATACCATGCATGCCAAAACTAGCTAGGAATTCATATATGCAACCTATTACTCGCAAGTATTCCTGCTAAAGCTTCCTGATCCAACCTTTTCCTTCATTATCCTTGCTTTCCTTTGCTTTCATTCTCCTTGTGGTGCTCTTCTCCTCTCTGAAATCAATTCTGAAAGTCAACGGAAAAAGGCTACAAACTAATGCTCTGGTGTCTTTTTATTATTAATGCCTCTAATTTCTTCATTTTTCCTTCAATTTCCTCATCACATGCAATTGTGACCTTTCACCTCCCTTTTCTCCTAATTTCCATTATTTTCATAAATAAATGCCATTTAATGCCATGTTTCATTTTCAAAGCCTTTTCCAATTTCCCCTTAGCCATAAACACAAAAATTTATGCCCACTAGGATATTTTGCCCAATATTAAGCTTGGAATAAGTGTCCCTTGACCTTGGTCTGATTTTTCCCTTATTAACTTTATTACATGAACTTTTAACCTGGGGTTGTTACAACATCCTCCTCCTTAGGGGAACACCATCCTCGGTGTTCTATGACACCTACAACTAGAAAAACCACTGAAAAGCAAAACATATTTCCCATGGAGCTTTATAACTTTGCTCGTTGCACTATTTACAATGAACAACCTACTGAAAAGCAAAACTATCATGACAGACATGAAAACATAACAACCATATCGCTTATTAGACCTTTATAGCACATCTCATTAGGGTATTTGCCTCCATCGAAAAATAATGAAGGATACATATCCCGCATCTGATCAATCATCTCTCAAGTAGCTTCATCAAGTGCAAAATGCTTCCACGACACTTTAACTTATTCGATTGCTTTGTTCTAGAGCATGAGTTATTTCTGCAACAATATACACTAAGGTTCTTGCTGGAATTATCCTTCTAGATCCACCTACAATACAGACCAATCAATAACATGATCAACATCCTTTACATATCTTTTAAGCAATGAAACATGGAAAACATCATGGACTTTCACTGTCGAAGGTAGTGCAAGTCTGTAGGCTATTGGTCCAATCCTCTCAAGGATCTAAAAAAGGCTGCAATATTGTGGTGCCAACTTGGCACATGATCTAATCCTCAAGCATATATTCTTGGGCTTGATATGTAAATACACATGCTCCCCAACCTGAAACTCCTTAAATTATCTATGCTAGTCTGCACAAATCTTCTTCCTATCATGTGTTGCCTTTAGATTCTTCTTTATAACCTGCATTTCATGTTCCATGTATACCAACATGTCTGGTCTTATCATTACAATGTTCACAGGATCACTTCAACTGATGGGATATTACAACTTCACCCATATAGTGTCTCAAACAGACTCATTCTCAGTGACTCTTGGTAATCATTATTGTAAGAAAACTTAACCAATGGAAGGTTCTCCTCCCATCTCCTCTACTTATGCATCACATAAATCCTCAACATGTCTGCCAGAATCCTATTGAACCTCTGTGTATGTCCATATGTCTACAAATAATAAGTTATACTGAGGGTAAACTCTGTCCCCAAACCTGCAAACAACGCCTTCCAAATTTTGGAAGTGAACTTAGCATCCTTATCCAACACAATCTTCTTCAGAACACTATACAATCTCATGATCTCCCTGATGAATACTTGTGCCATCGCACTAGATGAATAAGTAGTATTCACTGGAATGAAGTGAACTACCTTGCTCAACCTATCAACCACAGCCATGATAGAATCATGTTGCCTCGATGTCCTCGAAAGACCTGCAATGAAATCTGTGGAAATGAACTCCCATTTCCAGTCTCAAATGAAAGTGGGGTGAAGCAATCCACCTAGATGCTTACACTCTACTTTCATGTGCTGACAATCTAAAAATATAGCCACGAACTCTGCCACTTCCTTCTTCAGATTCAACCTATAATAGAACTTTTTTGCTTCTGTCAATGTCTTCTGATATCTTGGGTAACCTGAATATGGTTTGGCATGAAACTCCATCAAGCTAATATTCTTGAGCCCACTGTCATCAAGCACATAGATATTTTCCCTGAATCTCACCAAGCCATCTACCATGATATGATAGTCCACATCCAAATCACATGTACCCTATTGTTGTAGCATGTGCTTAATCTCCCTATACCTGTCATCATGTTGTCCTGCCTTTAAGATCGAATCTTGTAAATCTGTCCCATATGATCTCACTATCGCGACATGGTTCATCTACACCTCCTGCTGAAAGCAACCACAACCTTGTTCTCCTTACCCTTGATGTATCTGATGTCAAAGTCAAACTCATTGATCATGTCCAACCACCTAGTGTGCTTGGCATTTAGATTCAATTGCTTGAATAGATATCTCAACCCACTATGATCGCTCATCAGTACAAACGTCCTGCCAAGAAGATAATGTCTCCAAATCTTCAAGGCATGGGTATTAGTTTCCAACTCAAGATCACAAGTCACATAGTTCTTCTCATTCTCATTCAGTTTCCTAGACTCATAGCATACCACCTGTCCCTCCTACATTAAGACCCCACCAAGTCCTCTCTTGCAAGCATTTGTACACACCACAAACTCTTTTTCTGGATCTGCAATCTTAAGAACTAGAACATTTGTTAACAAATGATTCAATTACTCAAAACCAGTTGCACATTCTTCTGTCCATTCAAAATTATGTCCTTTTATTTGCAAATATGTAATGTGATATGCAATGCGTGAGAAGTTCTTGATGAAACTCCTATAGTAACCTACTAATCCCATGAATGATCTAACTTCATCCACATTCTTAGGAGCTTCCCACTCCATGATAGACCTTATATTTTCAGATCTACTACTATGCCTTCCTTGGAAACAATATGTCCCAATTAATTCACCTCTATGTGAAAGAAACTTCAATTGCTAAGCTTGGCATATAACTAATTCTCTCTTAGCAGTCTCAATATTGTTGCTAAATGCTCGATATGCTCTTCCTCATTCCTAGAATATATGAATATGTCATTAATGAATACAATAATTTTTTTTCCAGATAAGGATGTAATACATTATTCTTCAAGAACATAAAAGTAGTTGGAGCATTAGTCAAATCAAAAGGAACTACAAAAAACTCATAATGCCATACCTGGCCCTGAAAGCAGTCTTATAGATGTCCTCTTCATTGATCTGTACTTGATGGTATCCTTATCTCAGATAAATCTTCGAGAACACTGTTTCTCCCTCCAACTGATCAAACAAGTCATCAATCCTCAGCAATGGGTACCTTTTATTGATCATCACCTTGTTAAAATTCATTTAATCAATGCACAGCTTGAGAGAACCATCCTTCTTTTTCACGAACAATATTGGTGCACCCCAAGGTGATACACTTGGTATAATATACCCCTTATCAAGCATTTCCTTCAACTGCAATTTAAACTCTACTAACTTTGGTATGCTCATCCTGTAAGGTGATTTTGATGCTGGTGTTGTCCTTCGTACCAACTCAATCCACTTCTCTGTGAGGAGGAAACTCTAGAAACTCTGCCAGAAACACATCCTGGAACTGTTTTAATATAGGGCACCTCTTAAATATTTCTACATCCTCAAAATCCTTACCCTTGTGATTAGAGATATGGACTGCAAAGACCACACATCCTTTCTTGCAACTGTGCTTAGCCTACATATTGGTGACCATCCTCATTGATGCAGGCTTCTTCTTTCCTTGAAAAATTCTCTTTTCCCCATTATTGTCCAGGAATTCAATATCCTTTTCATAGCAATCTATTTTGGTCCTGTGAAGGTACAACCAATCCATACCTAAAAGCATACTATATGATCCCAATGGCAGTACATTCAGATGTGCTATTGTAGGCATATTGTTCAACTCGAATGCACAAACTCTTACCCAATGATAAACTATATTCTTAGTATCTGTAGCCAAGTACACCAACCAAGACTTTGCATGCATTCTTTTCTCAAGCCACACTTATTCACCAAGTCAGGATTAACATAAATATAAATAGATTCAAGATCAATCAAAATAGAAACAACTTGACCACAAAGCTTACCTTCCATCTCAATAATTGATGCTTTATGATTTGTTGGCTTGTTGTCCACAACTACATAAATACAAGAAATGTTATGACTAAAATCCCCAACCCTCTACGCCTCCTGAGGACTATAGATATGAGGCATACTAGCTTGGTACAATGAACAATATTTATTTTGATGATCTTTGCCACATATCCAACACTACAATAGTCCACTACCATCACCTTGGTTCTATTGCTCTCTAGGCTATGACCCATGCCCCTTCTCAACTTCATTTAACTTCTTGTAAGGAACCACATTTTCTTTCTCACCTGCAGCCTGAGGTCTTCCCCACTTCGGTGGCTACTTCCCTTTATATTTCTCATTTCCTTTTTAGTCACACATAGGTTCAACTTTGCACTTTGACTGCTCGTAACAATGCTTTAGCTTCATAGTGGCCTCCTCCAGGGGCTCATCAAACTCAATCCTGTCTCTATATGCTGCTAGAAGCCCACTGGTGAATCTCTAAATCTTAGCCTTCTCATCCTTGAGATAAGGAACATACCTCAATAACTCTAGGAACCTGCTAGTTTACTCATCATCTATCATAGAGCCCATCTGCAACTCATAAAACTCCTTAGCTCTATCATCATAGTACCTCTCTGACAAGTACTTATTCTTGAAAAGTCTCTCAAACTCATCCCAAATCAACACTTCTTCCCCAATTCCCTTGAAATTATTCACATCTTCCAACCAAATATATTCTTTCCCTTTGAGACTGAAGGTGGCTACCTTGGCTTTCATGTTATCTGAATAGTTGTGCAATCTGAAGAATTTCTTCATCCCAAGAAACCATGCCTCTGCATTTTATGACTTCTTTATCTCTCTATCAAATGTAGGAGGCTTGAATATCTTGAACTCCTCAGGTAAGTACTCACCCCTACTATAAGGATGATGACGACAATGACTATGATGATGTCTCCTGGATGAGGAACTCGAATGATGCCCATATATACCAATCCTCCTATTAGGTGTATCTACTGATCTTCCACCTCTAATTATATCCCCTCTATCCAACTTGTATCCAAACTGAAATCTGCTACCATAGGCTCCATTAGTTTTCTCTTCCTGCTCTTGACCAATACTCAATCATCATTGTCTCTGCAATTATGAAAATCTTTGAAGAATCACTACATTTACCTCTACCTGATTCTCTTAAGCCCTTGCAAGAATTTCTTGAGCCTCAACCAACCTGTCATTGTCCACTTTACAACTTTTGATCTTTGCCCTCAAACTCCTCAATGTATCTGCTATACTAGGAGAATTTTCTCCTCCTTGCTTCCCAAATAATCTGTAGAGGGAGTCACAAGAATTGTAGTCTAGCATTTTTCACATCATATTTTCTTTTCTTCTTCCTGCAATTGTGCCATGTCAGATAAACCAAATAAATACTATAATCAAAACCATGACTCTTTTATGTTCTGGAGAGGGTTATCTCATCTACAAGATCAATCCAAATTTGCTTGATACATGTATAATTATAATCATATGAATATAGCAACATCATGCATGACCATACCAATTGTACACCATAACCCCATGCATGACAAAAATAACCATGACAACATCAGACTTTACCCAAAGAGAGCACAAGCCACTCTGAGCCACCCTGTAATTGCCTCCTACCACATTTACCCACTTGTATCTAGGGGTCACTATGATAAGACTCAACCTCCTATATGACCTTAAGGAAATGGAGTCGACAACTTAAGACCTTATTGACTTCACTCAGGTGCTGCAAGACCTCCAGGAGAAACCCAACCTCTCCAGGTGTCCAAACCCAGAGATAATTCTCTTTTTCACTGATCTAGAGCCCCAACCACTCCCTTTCTCAAGCATGAAAGCGAGTGTAGCCCTCCATTCACTGATAATCATACGTCCATGTGACTATTTAGTTCTATGTAAGTGACCCAAAATTATGGGCCACTTTTCCAGTTCCAGGACTCAGGCCTTAGCCCAGAACTAAGTGAAACTTTCGAAAATGACAAATGAAATAGAAAAAAAAATCTTTTAAACCCAAACTTGAACTGAGACTTGAATTGACTCCCCCCAAACGGGGCTGACATTCTATCAAACATATGGTAAACAAGCAACCTACAGGTCATGAATACAAATATGAACATAATGATCTAAAACTTATCTTGGGATAAGCAAGAAGGAACAATTCCTTCTAACAATAACTGTCACAACACCAATTATGCAATGCATTCATTAACCAACCATTCATTAATAAAAATGTGTTAAGATCTATACTTAGATCTATCAATTAACCATGCTTATAACCAACATATAACCATATAAATAACAATGAGATAATAACCATTAAATCCGCATAATAACAAGTACATTTACTCATCAAGATCAAGAGGAAGTTAGCTCTTATTGACCATATGCAAATCCAACCAAGTCAGGGACTTCCACATACCTCCCGACCGTAGATTGGGGTTAACCAAATCTTTCTTTCAACCAATCACCCATGTGCCATATTCCAAGCATGAATGCGGGATCTCATGGGATAAACCAATCCATAAAGAACCAAGGGAATCCATAAGTTAAATCACCTCCACCCTAACCTACCATGGTCTCACCTAAGCTGGTCCTAAGATCACAAAACCAAACCGAGCTTGGATGCCTCAGAATTCTTTCACCATCCCTTGAGGAATTTTCATATCTCCACCCTCTTGTTGAGGGATTCTTAGAGAAAACCATATATACCCCCAACCCTTTGGGTTTTCCTGAGACCACCTAACCCAAATACAAAACCTGATGGAAATCCAAATCTCAACCAAGAATGAATCCCATCTGTTGGCATTATGGCACAGGTTTAGCGCTATGGCACAGGTGTTGTCCTTGATGGCAACTCACTCTGGTGACAGATCATAGTTCAGGCACTCAGAAAGAAGAAAAAGATATATACGCATGTTCACCTTGACGAAGCCGCGTATACACGCTGGTTAGACGTTCCGAAGTCGCGTATGCGTATACACGCACTTTCACGCAAGAAAAAGCGCGTACATGTGGGAGAACTTATTTTTGGTCCGTGGTATTTAGTCCTTGGTATTTGAACCTATGGTTTTTGGGCCATGGTATCTCATTAGAAGTGTTGATCCCAAGTATTGAGGCCATGGTATTGATTTGTTATGGTTTAGGACCGTGGTATTGTGAAAGGCCTAAGACTATAAAAGAGGAAGGAGATCATTTGGCAAAGTATAATCTGAATGAATTGAATATCTGAGAAAGTGCTAGATATGGAATACTGGGGATTGGGTTATGGTGCCGATCTGGATCTGAATGAAGGAGGAACCTGAGCGCAAGGAGAAGGATAAGTTCTATTGAAGGGTCAAAATCTTAAGGCTTGAATAATAGTATCTTTGAATGATTTTGATCTATTATATGTGGCACAAGCTTGATCTATAAAGCTGGTAATCTGGGTTAACTAATGTATGAATGATTGGAAGAGTGAATTATCCTTTATAGATCTGTACGCAGGTTCAGTGAAGTGAAGGCACGTATACACGCTGGTTCTGTGACTAAAAACAACTTATATGCAGGTTGGTCCAAACACAGAAGCGTATGCACACAGGTTTCTGGTTATTAAAGTAGCAGACATCTCTTAAATTGTGTTCTAGCTGCTTTTGTTTATTGCTGCAGTGTTCTGGGTTCAGAATTTGGTGTGTGGTTACTGTTATTGTGTTCTGGGTACAATTGTCAGAGAAGAGTCTATTTGATTCAGTGTTAATTGGTGAAAAGGAGATTGTTTGATGATTGATTGATGTTCATGGATCTAGTTTGAAAATTTATGAAATGTGGTCCCGGAAGCAAAGAGAAGGTTCTAGCCTTCTGCAGGTAGTAGCCTGCGTACTAGTATCCCAGCTAGTACAAGAGCTAAGGGGGTTGTAGCTCCCTTCCAAGAAAAGCTGGAGAACGAGAGAGGGTTGTAGCTCTCTGCAGGTAGTAGCCTACATATTGGTAAAGGACTGCACCAGTACAGAAACATTGTAAAAAGAAGTTTCTAAATAAAGGAAGATAGAGACGAATTGCAATAGGTGGTTTTCACCCACATTGGGTTTCCACCTTATATCTTGTGTTCTTGTGTGTGATTGTCTTTTGCTCTGTTTCACTATTTCTGGTTACTGTTTAGTTGATTCTGATACATAGATTAATGATCAACATCTGTAAGATAAATTAAATTATAAGTCTGCATGGTATATGCGGGTTTCCTTATCTGTAGTTGCGTATATACGTGGTTTTCACTAACTAAAGTAGCGTATATGATCTGGGTTTGAAAAAGAAAATAATTGACTTGATAATAATGATTCACCCCCCCCTCTTAGTATTATTTCCAACAATTGGTATCAGAGCAGGTCCTTCAGAAGAAGCTTGATCGCTTGAAGGAAGATCTATCATCAT
>APFE030937237.1:0-15486 GCA_000404065.3 Pinus taeda | reverse complement strand
ACAGATCCGGCTGAGAAGAAGAAGTTTGAAACAAATGCAAAGGTTGTCAATACTCTATTAGGATGTCTATCTCAATCAGAATTTGTCAAGGTTATGCAGTATAAAACCGCAAAAGAAATATGGGACAAGATCGTTCTGAGCTATGGAGATGAACAGGTAAAACGAGCAAAATTTCAAACCCTCAGAATTCAGTATGAAAATATCAGAATGTACAATGATGAAAGTGTGGCTAACTATTTCCTACACATAGATGAGATTGTTAATTGTGTGAAAAATTTGGGTGAAGAAATAAAAGAGGCTGTTGTGGTTGAAAAGGTTCTGAGATCTTTGTCTTCTAAGTTTGAATCAAAAGTTTCTGCAATAGAAGAAAAGGAGAATCTACATAAAATTACCATGTCGTAGCTACACGGAATTCTAACCGCTTATGAAATGAGGAAAGGGGGACCATCAGACAGAAGAGAAGTCGCATTCAAGGCCTTAGGAAAAGGAGATTCCTATGACTCAGGACATATGTCAGAAGAAGATTTTTTCAAGAACCTTCAACAGGGTGCTGGAAGATTGAGAGGTAAGTTACCTTTCAAATGTTTTTCTTGTGGAAGAGTTGGTCACTATGCTGCCAAGTGTCCTCATAAAGGCAAGCTTGACAAAGGTAAGGAACCTGTTAGATGGAACAAGAAACAAAATGTAAATAAGAAAAGCGATTACACTCATGAAGACAGTGATGGATTTTCAAATAGTGATGAAGATGAACAAGGTAATAATTATAGACTTTTAATGGCTTTTGAAGATGATGATTTCATGGATGCTATAGATGAAGAAGGTCTTTATGAAGAGATTTCTAAACTCGAAATTTGTTTAGAAGAGAAAAATATGATTATTGATGCTCTGCAATTCCAACTGGCTGAAAGTGAAAAACATCATGAAAAGTTAGAATGTGAAATTGTGGGACTTAGAAAAGAGATTGAGAAAACTAAAGCTCTTAATCTTAGATTTGTTAAAGGATCTGAAACGTTAGATGAGATTGTCAAAGTGCAACGTTCTCCACTAATCAAGACAGGTCTGGGATATAATGAAGAAGCAACTCAAGCGCAAAAACCATCCACCTCCAAAAGTTATCTTGATGCAGCAAGGAGAAGTGAGCAAAGGCTCAATGGAGATCACCAGGTAAATCAGGGACAATTTGCCTCAAGAGTGAACAAAGACTACCAGGTAAATCGGGGGCAATCTACTTTAAGGATGAACAGAAGCTACAACCAGCCATAGGTAAAACCTTCTCAATTTGCCTCAAGAATGGATGTCAATAGAAACTACAATCACTTGGTTGGTAATCACAGGAGTTTTTTCAATGGCCAATGTTTCTCTTGTCATAACTTTGGTCACAAAGCAGCTCAATGTGTTGCCTATAAGACAATCATGACTAGAGAAGCTCAAAAACAAAGAAATATGACTAGAATCATGAAAAGGACATACAATAAATTTTTTTCTCTTGAAAATGAAATAGGATGTTCTATTTGTAACAACTTCGGTCCTGAAGATTCTGAATGCAGGAGTAGGTTTCGGTAGACAACTCAGAAGGAACAAGCCTCAAGTGCCAAAACATGGAGAATGAAGGAACTGCAACCAGAAAGATGTGAGATAGCTCTATATGCAGAAGGACAAGAAAATCAATGGCACATCGATAGTGGATGTTCGAAACATATGATAGGTGATGAAGAAAAACTTCAAACATATAGTGCCTTAGAAAAGGAAAAGAAGGTCTCATTTGGTAATGACACCCCTGTGCTCATAAAAGGTAAAGGTTCCGTTCAGTTGAAAGAAAAGATCAAAGATGGAAATGTTATGTATGTTGATGGCTTGAAGAATAATCTATTGAGTGTCAGTCAGTTGTGTGATCAAGGAACTGAGGTAATATTTCGATCAAATGGATGTAGTGTTCGTGATCTTGATACAGGAAAAAGAGTGATCAAAGGCATAAGAACTCCAAATAATTTATACATATTCAAAGAAGGACAACAAAAATGCTATCTGAGCAAGAATGATGAACACTGGCTATGGCACCGGAGGTTGGGGCATCTAAGCTTCTCACAGATAAGGAAAGCATGCAAATACCAGGCAGTTCGTGGTCATCCAGACATTAGAATTCCAAACAATACAATATGCAAATCATGTCAGTTTGGTAAGCAAACTAGAACTAACTTCCCTAAGAAGGAAGGATCAGCTAGTAGCCCACTTGAACTTGTCCACACTGATGTATGTGGTCCATCTAAGAAAA
Organism: Pinus taeda; assembly: GCA_000404065.3. Lineage (NCBI taxonomy): Eukaryota > Viridiplantae > Streptophyta > Pinopsida > Pinales > Pinaceae > Pinus > Pinus taeda. Next base: position 13,214 of record APFE030937237.1, on the reverse strand, counting down.
GGTCACCTCGGGGAGAAGAATACTTTATATTATTCATTGATGATTTTTCTAGGATGTGTTGGATAGGACTTATGAAGCACAAAGACGAAGCCTTCGAAAAATTCAAATCTTTCAAAGCCTTGGTTGAAAATGAATCAGATCACAAAATTAGGTGCCTTAGGTCTAATAGAGGTGGGGAGTTTACTTGAAATGAATTTTTCGATTTTTGTGAAGAACATGGAATAATAATGGAATTCTCTACAGCTAGGACTCCTCAGCAAAATGGAGTAGTGGAAAGGATGAACAGAACGGTTCAACAAATGGCTCGTGCTATGCTTGATGAGTTTGGAACTACCGCAACTTTCTGGGGTGAAGCTGCATTTGCTGCAGTTGTTATTCTCAACAAAACAAACGTCCGGGTGAACAGCACGCAAACCCCTCATGAGCTCTGGTATGGTGAGACTCCTTCGGTAAAATATTTAAAATTTTTTGGAAGAAAATGTTATATCAAAAATACTGATGAACATCTTGGAAAGTTTGAACCTAGAGCAGATGAAGGCATTCTCCTTGGTTACTCTCCCCATAGCAAAGCTTACAAGTGTTATAATAAAAGGCTTGGAAAAAGTGTTGAAAGTATTGATGTAGTGGTTGATGAAGAAGAAAACACTCCTAGGCAGGTAAGATCTGAAGATTTCGAAGATGATGAGGACTATCCATCAACATCAAATCAGATTCATGATGAAGAAGAAACCCATGAGGCACCAGAAGAACAAATAAGGATAGAAGATAAGACTCCATCCAGGTACGTTCAGAAGAATCATCTAGAACATATAACCAACATATAACCAACATATAACCAACATATAACCAACATATAACCATAATATCAACCATGAAAAATATATTATAAAATCATCATAATAACAAGTACACGTGCTCATTAATTACACTAGAAGAATAACTCATATTAAATGATTCAAAATACAACCAAGTGAGGGACTTCCACATACCATCCGAACATAGATTACATTGAAACAAATATTTCTTTTATCCAATCACCCTCATACCATAATCCAAGCATGAATGTGGGATCCCATGGGATAAACCAAGACATAATCAACCAGGGACTCCAAAGGTTAAACCACCTCCACCCTCAAGCTATCGTGATCTCACCTAAACTAGTCTCGAGATCACAAAACCAAACTGAGCTTAGATGCCTCAAAATTTCTTCATTATACCTTGAGGAATTTTCCTATCTCCACCCACCTGTGGATGGATTCTCGGAGCAAACCATCTCCACTCCAAACCTTGGGATTTTCTTGATAACACCTCACCTGGTTCCAAAACCTTCTGGAAATTGAAATCTCAACCAATAATGAACACCATCACACTGTGGCTATTTAGGAAATGGCAAGGCAAGGCTAAAACCAATATCACTCTAGGAAAAACCCATGCCAATGACAACAAGTGAACGAAGTAACCAAATGCATGTACCATGCATTCACATCATAGTATGTAAATCACGCATGCAACTTGTTACCTGCAAGATCTTCCTATTGAAGCTATTGATCCAACCTTCTCCTTGTTCTCCCTTGCTTTCCTTTACCTTTTCCTTCCTTTTATTTCTTGTCCAAGTGCTTGTTCTCTTTCCTTTACTACACCTACCCAAAATATGGGAAAAATTTTCAACTGATTCTCAAGTTCCTTTTTATCATTGATGTCTCCTTTGTCTTTCATTTTCCCTCTAATTTCCCTTGCACGAAAATTTGTGTCTCTTCACCCTCCTTTTCTCTTGTTTTCCTTATTTTTTATAATTAAGTTCCAATTATTGCCTCTTTTCCTTTTCCAATTCCTTTTCCAATTTCTATAACCATAAATAAAGCACAAGTGATCCCCACTATGATGTTCACCCACCATTCAACTTGAAAGATGTGTCGCATGACCTTGGTCTTATTTTGTTTACATGGAAAATCAACCAGGGGTTGTTACATGAAAATATGGACTATAGCCTATTTACCTTGAATATTGACCTAACCCCACATCAACCTACGAATATTATGAAGTTTTTTTGAATATTCATTTGGGTGATGTTCCTGATAAAGTAGATGTCTCAATGCCTATTCTTGAGTTAATTGAATTTTCTCCTTAGAAAGAGTAAGTGAAGAAATTGTTTAACTTTGATACCTTCTTATGATATTACAAAATATGCACTATGACTGAAAGAATGGAGGGAACACACCTTTATTTCTCACATTAGTTGTGAACAATGTACTTCTTCATAGTTGTATACTTCAGCTAATGTGATGTCTTTAAAGGTCATAAATAAATTAGAATTAAAAATTACAAGGCCGTATATAAATGTGTGTGGTTTTGAATCAAAGTCTATCCAAGTCAATGGTATCATCAAGGATTTAAAGGTTTGTCTTGTTTCTTGCCCTGATATATCTATGCTAATGGATGTTGTTGTCATATATTTCCTTGATGTGTGGGGTATGCTATTACGTAGAAAATGGTCTACCACCTTAGGAAATAACTTACAAAATGGACTTGTCTTATGCCATTATCCATACCCCTAATGGAAAAAATTATTCTATATAGGAAATCTATTGTGAAATATTATGTAGAAGACTTGAAGGAACCTATGAATTAGACACCTAGTGTTGGTAGGACATTATGTAATCATCATGCATCCACAAATTCAAGGATAGTAATTGGAGATCATTCCCAATATTTTTCCATCCTTCCTTTCCATTATGAAGAAGGCATTGATGATATTTCCCAAGAATGGAAAGTTCGCGAAGATGTGTAAGTTGAACCCTTAGACCTTGCAATTGCACAACAACTCTTTTCCATAAAACAAATATTAATAATGAAATAATAAAATAAAGGTCCAATTTAGAGTTTGGAAGTGACATATGCCATACAAATGATGAAATTTCATTAGATATTGTCAATTTCCACTCATTATAACATTAGAGGTATAAGGTATGCTAAGAACTTTAAGACAAACTCTTGCAATTAAAATGTTAGAAGAAGAAGATATAGAATAAGAGAGACATTGATCACAAGACAAAATAAACACACTTTTAAAAAGTATATCTTGTGCTTGTTGAAAATGACCCTTATCCATCGAAAGGTTGGAATTGACTCTTTTCATTTTTCTAACCTTAAGTTTTGATTGTCAGTTAATGACCAACTTTTTACACCTTATATTGGCTTTTGATTGAGTTGTTAATATATTAGATAATCTTTGAGTAGTTTGTGCCACGCATCTTGATTTTACATCCTTCTTTGCTTTATATCATGTTGTTTTGGTGACAACTTAACTTATTATAAAAAAATGGCTTATAATATGTTTATGACATAAAGTTTTTATGACCTTTCATATATTAGGGTGACCATGTCATCCTGTTACTTTAGTACTCATGACTTTATAGAATGAAACAAAGTTCTTAGAGTGATGCAAGATATAGGTCTTGATGTACCAAAGAATTTCATGAGCGCCAGTATTGCAGCAAGGATGCTACAACTCTTGGGCTACCAGCTTTACTTATCAACCCGGGGTTCGTACAAACTTGGAGGTGATAGTGCTATATGCACAAGTAAAAGTGAAGGTCCTAACTGTTGTCACTATTCGTCCAGCAAGAAACCCCAGGGGTTCCAAGCCAGACTTCTATAGAGTCATAAGAAGCTTGATTCTTTGATGGAAGAAGAGGAAATCTACTCTAAGAGAGCTACTCTACTGTAGTAATGAAGAAAACAACATGTAATGCTAAATCGCACCATATCTTAATTAACCATTTAAACAACTATGCTATGCAAAATTGCTAAATCAACACTAAAAAAATGCTACTATTTAAGCTGCAAAAGTAAAGAGCATCAAACCATACTAGTGTGTAAGCAAAAAACTAAACTAAATATGTTTTCACTTCTTTTTTTAAGGCAAAATTAGGGATATAAATTAATTTTTCTTGTGGATGTGACAGGTGAATGGAAGCTGATGGAGGCTGGCTAGAAGTTTTATGGAGTGGTCGGATGGTTTGGGAGGTTCCTAGGAGGCTTTTTGTGACTTCCTATAGGTTTCCCATCAATTCGGCCTCAAAACAGGTCGTTTCATGAAAACGTACAAGATGTATTAGAAACCTATTATATGAAACCTACAGGATACAACCGAGAGCTAATTGTGAGGTGTTGGGAAGCTTGGGAAAGGTGTATGATGAGCGGAATGGGGTGTTATAAAGTTTAGGAGCACTCAAGGGTCAATATCCAAGATAAGGGATGGCTAGATTCGCTCAATTTAACTAAGGAAATTTCAATGATAAATGATAAAAAAACTAGTGAGGGTGATGGTGGAATAAGAGATGGGTAAGGTGGATGAAGTGGAAGGTGGCTGCTGGTGATGAAGTCTGGGTCTCCTCCTGAAGTACTCACTTTCCTTAAAACATGTGTGTGTCCCAAGAACTATAAAACAAGCTACATTTTCATAAATGAGAAAAGCATGAATCAATTGCCTATATTATGCATGAAGAAAGTTGTTGAAGGGAATGAAAGCATGAGTGATATCTTATTGCAAAAATGGAGATGGAAAAAGATGACAATTAAATCTGCCTTGCAACATGAACCAAATACTGAATCAAAGACAACAAACTCTAAAGCTCATGCAAGAACTATATGTTTTTGGGGCTGTTGAAGGGTCCCTTCCTTAAGTCTTGGTCCCAGAGGGAGGAAGTGAGGCTGAGATACCTACTGACAACCTTATGGTAATCCTTTTTCTCCTTGCCAACCTGCTACTTGAAAGAAGGCACAAATGGAAGCAAACTATCACACAACCAATATAATCTACACTGTTGTAATGGAAATGCATCTACTAAGAAAATGAACAATTAAACTATGAATCTATACTAGCATACATGTAAAATAAAGAGGAGCCTTGGCTGTTAGGGTTGGGCCCTAACCCAAGAGATTTAGCCCTCTGAGTTAACTCAGTGCTGGCTCAAAACAAAACTCATTCTTATTACCATAACAATGGATTACATAAAAAACTGTCACAAGGCTTGAAACTCGAAAATAGAGTAGAGTTTTACCATCCAAAGTCCGAATCCTACTGAGGTCCTAGGCCTCTCTACTTATACATCTAAAGTCTCGAACGAATTCCTTAAAATTAGGGAGGCTCGGCTCCCAAGCTCGAGATAAAATGGTGCTTTGTCTTTCACTTGCTCGTCTTCCTCCTAGTCCTCATGATTTGGTTGTTTGCACTTCAAGCTAATGGAGGAATATTTGAATGGAGGGGTAGTAAATGAGGAGGATTTACCTCCTATAATCCCTCTCCCTTGTTCCATTCGAGTTTCGACCATGGTCTTTGTGAAAATTCCTTGCTTTTATCCTTTAATCCTGCATTAGATGCATATTAAACCACAAAGCAAAATATCCAAATCTAACTCATCTCATAAACAAAATATAATCAAAAGTATGCAATAAGTTATGATAATAGTTGGTTTGACTAAGCTAGGAGGTGAATTAAGGCCCATATAATTACCCAATGATGAGGCTCATCATCACCTCCTACTGAAAGTGTTTCTCATCCTCTGAGCAACTTAGTCAATATCCATATCCTTCATGGCTCTGGTAGCCTCTCTAACATCCCATGCCTTTGTCGTGGTCTCTTCTTCTTGTTCTTTTCTTCTTCATTATTTTCTCCCTTCTAGCATCCCTAAGAATAGTGGTGGACTGAGTTTTAGGCCTATCCAATTGATTGTCAACCTTTGCATGGATTGCTTATGCATAGGTGTCCTTTTGAGTGCCTCTCTCAACATTTGAGGGGATTGATATTATCTTATCTTCAATTTGTGTGGTAGTGTGTTCCATCTCCTTAGGCAAGCATGTATACTATCATCTCCTAGCAGCCTAAACATGTCCTCAAAGTGTGAAATTGCTTGGTCTTGGGTAGCAAGATATCTAGGTGCCAATTGAGGATCATTTGCAATTAAATTATGGGTACTGATGAGGGCCATGGGATTTTATTGTTTAACTCTGATCAAAAGAGGTTCAGTCTGTTCTCTGGCTAATATTCTTTTCATATCTGCAGCTCTTGACTCCTCATGGTTCATCCATGAAGCCAAAGCCATTAAGTGTAGATATCCTAGCTTGGCATTAGGGTCCCAAACATTCATGTCTGTGAGGGACATGTTGTGCAAATAAAACTCAGCCATTTTGGCCCTATCCTCTAGTGTACTTTGATCACAAAGATCAATAAACTACCTATAGTCTTGAAATGGCATGGTTCCCCTTTGTTTTGGTGTCTTAATCTAAAATTGCAGCCATTGTTCTTTGAGGTAAAGAGCACAGGATTGATCTGGAATCCTACACTGGATTTCCTCCAAGGAGAGGCTGGCCATACACGCTAGTTGGTTCTCTCTTTCCTGCAGCTGTCCCCTCAGCCACAAATTTTCTCTCTCTAGATGACTTCTCATTATAGCTTCTCTGTCCCTTAAGCCACTTAGCTCTTTGCCCATTTCTTTGAGTTTCTCTTCCATGTGCCCAATGTCTTCCACCCCCTTTGATTTGGCAATCTGCATCCATCAGTGGGTTCTGGCCCTCTCCTTCTCAAGCTCAAAGAATAGTGGATGGAAACTTTTTGAGGTATTACCCTACCTCCTTCAATAAACTAGTAATAGGAGTCCAGGTTAGGTTAGGTGCTAGGTTCCTTTGTCTCTGGGTCTTCCTCTTTAGCTTCTTTCAGCTCCCCTACCTTGCTTTCCAATTTTTGTGCCTCCTATAGTTTCAACAGAGTATCCTATAGGATTGTTTTTGCTTCTTGTAGGTTTTTTTCTAGATCATGTAGGATTCCCTTACCCTTTGAGGAATTTGTTCTAGTAGTAGGCCTCCTTACATAGGTGACAGGTGAATTAGGGAAAGACATTTTGTCTTTTTGTGTAGGGGAATATTAAATCTCAATAAGAATTTTTGTTGATGTTTGTGGCTTCCCCTGTTTTATTCTCGTGCTCTTTCTTTTTCTAAAATATAGTGGGGTTTGCCTCCTCCTTTTTCCTTTTTTCTTGACTGGGGTGCTGAGAGAAGTGAGGGTAGTTGCTACCTCTCTATCAGTGGCCTCTGGAGACACTCTAGGTGACTCCTCCTTGTGTTCTTTCCCCTCTGTTTTATTGTCTTCTTCTTCTCTATTTTTCTTGTCTTCTACCTCTTTTGGATCTTCATCATCTCTATCAGTTTCCTCCTTAATTTCCTCCTCTGCTTCTTCATCATCTTCCTTCTATTCTCCCTCTTCTTCTTCAGCTTCATCATGTTCATCTATGTTAGTTTCTTCTTTATCCATCTCATCCTTATCTTTCTTTTTATCTTCCTCTTCCTGTTTTGCCTCATCTTCACTGACAGTAGGACTAACATCATAAGTTAGGGGTTTAATGTCATCCTCTGCTGACAAGTCTCTGAAGATTGACCATGTTATATGGATTTTGAGGTTTTGGAGGGAATCTTCAATGAGGATCATAATCAAGACATGGTGAGCCAATTTTTGGGAATTCCCTTCCTTCACTTTGTTGTTGGAGTGTATGAGTGATTGCAGCAAGAAATATGGTATGCTGAGTCTTTGGTGAGGTGGTGTTTCCATCCCAAATCTTAATTCCTCAAGGATCCTGAAATGATAGCCATAAGCAACACTATATCTACCCTCACATGAGATGTATTTGATGAGTTGGTAGCCTACCTCACTCCATGGGTATGGCAGACTGTCCTTCCTTACTCCATTTTTGTCCTCAGTGGGTTCTTTACCCTCTAAAAATAATTTCCTTTTTTCCACCTGGCTGTCTCCTTTGTCTTCTTTTCTCCATGGAATTCCTAGGGGGAGTGTGGTGACCCTACTGATGAGCTCTAGGGTGAGATCTATAGTGATCCCCCTTACTACAATAGTGGCATGGATTCTGCTATGTGGAGTGAGGGAGTGAACAAATTCTCGAGCCACCTCATCATCATACCCTGTGAATTTTTTGAAAAACCCCATCTAGTTCTGTCTTGTAAGGATTTCAAGCACCTGGGGGTGTTGTTGGATTCTCACAGTGTTTGTGGGCTCTCTCCTATTAAACGCTCATGTCATCTTGTTGGTGAAGCTTGAGGAGAAAATGAGAAGGTTGACACAAATTTTCAAACGCAGTAGTAAAACAAAGTTGACTGTGTATGTAATTTACTTCTCACAGTTGCTAAATTCACTAGATTTTAGAGTATCCTTGGTGTATTTTCTTGCAAAGGGGGATGAAATTTTAGAGCCTACCTCTTTAGAATGGTTGTAGTGGCCAATTCACGTGATATTCCCTCTTGAACTCTTCTTTGCCTATCTTGTAGACTATCTTTGTGTATCTTGTAGACAGTCTCTGTGTATCCTGTAGACTATATCATGTAGGAATTCCTATGCAGAACAATGGATATTTTCTTCCAGTGGGTGGCTTGGGTTATGAGAGTAACTTGAGTGAGAGAGTTTCGAGGAGGTGAAATGCATGAATGCATGGGAATGATGTTTTATTTCCCTTTATGGTGATTCAGGGTGAGGTGGTGTGCTAGCAGCAAAGGTACGTTTCCAGTTTTGAACTGTTGGTACCCACTACCACCTCATCATTTCCCACTCCTTGTAATCAGCTCCCACCTCGTAGATCTATAGTTTAACCGCTTTTTGTCCTACTCTTTCTCTGTCTTTGAGTTGACTGTAGCCACGTGTGAGAGGACACCCGGTTCTACATGTGCTGACTGAACGAAGGTGGCCAAGTTAACTAGCCACCTGTTCACTTATAAACCAACTATCTCGTAACCCTTACAAATTTTGACTACATGATGTATATGAGTGAGCGAGTGGGATGCTTACTTGTGGTTTTGATGCTATGATGTAGTTGTCGAAGACCACAGGTGCTGCTTTGTATATTTGTTGCATGCCCTTCCTCTTCCTCCTCCTGTTGTTTGCTCATGGTTTCTTTTATTTTGTAGGTATCTGTGGCTAAATATCTTATGCTACTGCTGCTGTGGAGCTCCTGTATCATCCTAGTGAAGACCTATTGTTGGTGTGATTGGCATTTTGTGGGATAGGTTGCTACAGGATTTCTATAGGATGTCCTGTAGCTTCTTCTCCCTCAGAATTCTTTAATCATGTTTCTAGCTAGGGCTGTGAGGATGGTGTAATGAATGGAAAGAAGGAGTAGAAGTGTGTCGAGAAAAGGATACTTAGGTAATGCTCTTACTCCTCTTTGTTATCCTTTTTTTTCTAAGACTGGCATAAAATGTTGAAACTGATTTTTTTGTTTTAAACGGTGAGTGCAGGGATGATGATGGTGGACAAGGTGTGGTGCTAGATCATGGACCTAACAAATGTTTCATGTGCCTTACGATTGCTTCCTATAGGTTTTCCGGGTCACTGTAATTCCTACAAGATCATCCTGCAGGTTTTCAGGGGATCCTGTAGGAATACAGGGGATCCTATAGAAAACACAGTCTTCACATAAATCATAGCAATGGAGTGGAAAAATGATAGAAATGATGGAGGGATGCATGGTAAGGAGTGGAGGATATGAATATGTGAGAGGCAAGGTTTCCTTTGGATCCTCTTTTTCTCCTTGATTGTCTTCTCGCCCACCTACAAATGACAATTATATAATTTCTCTTTTTTTTTTGTTTTTTTGTTTTGTTTTTGAAAAACAACTAGGCTGCCTCAGAGAGTTTTTCACCCTAGCTGTTTTTCGGGGCACCTTAAGGAAGGTTATCACCCAGGGATCTTCTTATTATTTTTTCTTGTCTTTTTCTCTTTTTTTCCTTTTTTTCTTCATCATTGGGCCACCTCATGAGGTTTTCAATCCAAAGATGGGACTCAAACACCTCCTGGAGATTTTCACCAAAGTCCTTATTCTTTTCTCCTTTTCAATTACTTGATGAGGGAGGAGCTGGAACTTGCTCCACCATCATCACTATTTTATTGATATTATCAATGAACTCTTGTTTTGATAAAGGTCTCTTGTACATTTTGAATCGGTGCCCATTAACAAGAAAAGGAATGTCTTCTTCATCTATAGTTCTGATTTTCACTGAACCATTATCATGGCATCTTTCCACAACATCTGAGCCATCTTGTCCTTAACTTGCCCTTGAAGTCTTTATACCTAGAATCATATAACAATGCCCAATCGCCCTCCTGAAAATGCTTCTCCTTAATATGTTTATAATGCTAGATCTTCCTCTGAAGTTGAAATATCTCTATATGTAGGAGGGCTTGCATTCTGAATTTGTCCAAGCCATTCAATTGGAACAATCTCTCTTTCTATGCATTACTGAGATCCAAATCTAGTTGGGCTGCCATCCTTAATGTTTATGCTCAAACTCAATGGACAACAAGGCCTTTTTCCCATAGACCAGCTCATAGGGCGTGAATCCAGTGGTGGTCTTCCATGTGGTATTATAGGCCCAGGTGGCCTCAGCTAGTCTTTCTACCCAATCCTTCCTGTTGCTACTCACTACCTTGGTTAAGATGCCCTCCAGTGCCTTCTTGGTCACCTCCACTTTCCCATTAGCTTGTGGATGATAGGGAGTGGAGGTCATATGCATGATCTTGTGATGGCTGAGAAGATATTCAATCATGTTGGAGGTAAACTGGCTACCTTTGTCTGTGACTAGCTCTCTAGGGTACCCAAATTTCTACATTCTCCCTTAGGAACTCAACCACCTTTTCTTCTATTGCTGCCTTAATTGCCTTGGTGTCAGCCCATTTAGTCAAATAATCAATGCACACAATAATGTACTATTTTTACTTTGAAGGAGGGTTGATAGGCCCAATGAAGTCCATGCCCCACTTGTCAAATGGCTCAAAAGTCACTTGAGGCTACAGGGCCATTTCATCTCTTGGTGCAGGCCTTCCCATCCTCTGGCACCAATCACACAAACTAGTGTACTTTTTCACATCCTTATGAAGAGTGGGCCAATAATAGCCCTGTTATAGACATTTTTGGGCACTTCAACCCCAATCATAAATGTCCATAAACTGAGGGCTCCTAAGTCCCTAAAAGTGTTGCTTCACTACCTAAAGGAACAAGGTCAGCTGATTACATCATCTCCTAGAAATTCTCCACTGAAAACTGCTCATAAATGGTCAAAACTGGACCATACTGAAAACCCAATGCAGAGGGTACGATGCATATCACCTTCCCAGTGTACAAGGTGCGATGCATACTGAATTTCTCCTCTGTGGGGTGTGATGGTCGGGAATGGAAAAATGGCAGGGACAAAATGCGAGGTGGAAGATCATGGAATCTTCCAGAAGCTTCCCCTCTGACACTTGCCTCTCTGTTTTCGACCAAGGATGAGTAAGAGATCATCATTCTCCAACAAGTGGAAGCAGGAACTATCAGAGAGAGGACACTAATCAAGATCCCAGAAGATGACTCACCTCCCTATAATCATCTATATATGGATCCCTCATCACAGAGATCCAGAGGCTAGAATTTTGTATATTATAGAGAAGTGTTGTTTGTTTTCTGGTGAACATTCATAGCGTTGGGTGATCTAAGCTTTGCTTGAGGTGAACAAGGGCTTTCTAGCTCGAGGATGATGCTGGGTCAGAACATATGGTTGTAATCCTCTTGCTACTTTTCATCTTAATAAAGCTATTCAAGTTTTCCTCCATATTCTTGTGTACTTGTTTATATATATGCATTTGTATGGTTAACGCACATTTGGTCCTGTGTTATTTATGAATATAGATATATGTTCTTCGATAGTAGTATGTTGTTTTGATTCCACAGGTGCTCTTTGAAGCTGGGCAGATGAAGAAGAAGCGACAAAGCTCTATCAGGGAGGAGAGGAAATCAAGCACAAGACTAAGGTTGGTCTCCTTCGTTCCACTCCTATATATTTTCATAAAGGAAAGCGAAAATAGACTTTACTTGTTTGTTTCTAAGATAGCTACCAGTCTTAGTGGGAATAGCAGCATCCGAGTGGACACTATTTGCAGTAACAAAATGGCGACTCCACTGGGGAGTGACTAGATTGTTTGTTAGCCTATCTATCTTTGTTTCTTTTATAAACTTGTAGATGGAGCTTGAAGCCAGACTAGCTAGCCTTCGAACTGCATTTGTTATAAAAATGCAATGTAGATCAATGCTTCTTCAGTCTATCTCTGGGTTTTGTTTATGAATTAAAAAATCGATTTGCAAATACTCTAATTGCCCTAAGTGGTGGCTCTAGTAACCTCTTTAGACCACCCCTGCATTTTATATATACTGAACAATACTTACTCGGCTTAAATCCTTGAACTGAATTGAAAATTGTGAGTAAAAACTTATTCAAAGTCTCGCACTGGTACCATTGCACCCTTCCTTCAAGGCAGACTATATACATCGCACCTCCCGACTGCAGTAGGTGCGCTGCATATTGAATTCACAGTGTGACAGGTGCGATGGTCAGGGAAGGTTAACTTTACCTTCAGATTTTGGTTTTTCCTCACTGTTTTCAGTCCTATTCAGGAGTTTTGTTGTCTGTAGTCAGTGTATCTCTGTGAAAACCCCCTTCTCTTACATTATTCTGCCTCCATAGTGCAAAGAACTGTAAGTGTTTTTATGTATTGTGCGCCATTTTCAGTTCTCTTTTGCAAAAAAGTAGCATAGTCGAACTGTCGTTTCTGGATCTGAAAGTGTCGTAGCTGTCGTTTTTAGTTTTAGAAGAAAATCCCATTGTTCTTGATAGTCGATTATACAGTTATTATTACATATGATTTGAATTAGTATTTTTTAAAGAATCAAAAAGAAATTTTCATTTCGAAATTGGAAAGTGTCTCTCTTACCTTCACTTCATTTAGAAAAGAAATTTGTTGAGTGTTGTCGCTTTGAAAATAATTCAGATTTGCACATAGCTTTCTTATCATCATTCATACATTAAGAAGGCTGAAACAAATATATGCTCTTGTATTTGTATTTTGACTGCTTGGTTTGATTTAGGACAGTGCATTTAGCGTGTGCTCTGTGCTCTTTGTAGAAAGATTCTTAACTTTCTTTCCTTAGTAGCTAGGATTTTCATTATCAAAAGAAGATTAAACGTTTGTTTATCATCTTACACTACATTTTAGGAATTGTATACACATCACGTGGTGAACCTGAAAGGAAAATTTTTAAGCAAGATCAACTTAAAATAAATTTAATGAATCTAACAACGCTTTGGAACCTAACGCACAACATCTAGAGGTCTAGGCTAGAGACGTA